>CAFUXE010000504.1:204540-230747 GCA_903364295.1 Serranus cabrilla
GGGAGTTATTGTAGAAATATAACTGCTCGCCCTATCTTAACTTACGATTCAAAGATAGGAAATTCTCTATCTTCCTATCGCAGAACCAATTCCAAAACTCCGGGCTGTGTCCTCTCCTATCTCACACCTCCTGTGTCTGAACTTAAGAAATAGGAGGTCAAAAAAAAAAGACAGGCGTTCGGTTTTAGATACAAGGAGTTGGAGGCACTAATTGTGTCAGTGGGGAAGAGGAAAACCGCTGGCAGAGCCTCTCCAGAGCCAGACGCACATCAGCACATCAATCACATTGAAGTAAATCGTCTTGGCAGGTGATATATATACCAACTCACACACGGTGCAGGACATTTAAGGTGTTATCAGATGGTTTGAGTAGCCTTTCAAGCATCATATATCTGCATTTATGTTGTTTCCCATCATTGTGATTCCCATAAAGACCGAACAACAGCGCTGCTGCCAGTTTGGGGGGTTTATTTTAAATTTAGGTCAGGGTTTATCTTAAACTCATGTAGCATATAGCAAGTTGGGAAATCCCTCAGGTCGTTCTTAATTCCTATCCTCAGATAAGAAAGGTTTTATTTTTTCCCTAAATGCAGGAAAAGTGTTTCTAAATGTCACCCTAAACTGAGAGAAGTCAGACTGAAGAAGTTTCTGTAATGAGGCTTCAACTGTGAATCCTTTCCTTTGTTGTTTATGTTGATTGACTGCATTCAAATGTGAGTTTGTCTTCCGTTAATGAGCTTCCGAGCTAATTATTTACCTGTTTGCTAATCATCTATATTCCTGTTTATCTTCCTAAGTAAACCATAGCCATGCATATCATATGTTCAACTAATTCTCTATTTTCCTTGCTCTCAAACCCAGGTGGCTGCAGGGATCTGTGCATATGTGGTTGACATCTCTCAGTAGATGTCTCTGCACACCACCCGAGCTCGACCTCGACATGCCTGAGCGGCTCTTTCTTCGAGGTACGGCATCTCCCGTCCATCACCTCTTCATTACCATTGAGAACTCTGTCGCTCGGACTGTGAGGAACCATGATGTGCCGCTGGATGATCATCTGTCCTTTCCTGCCAACATCGCCGCGACAGCGGGCTCCTGCAGATTTATTCTTCACAACATTAGGAGGATATGTCCATTACTCACCCAGGAGGTGGTGCAGGTTCTGGACCAGGCTCTTGTCAACTTGCAAATGCAGGTACATCTCACATCCGAGGCCTGGTCAAACCCCATCCCTCACTTAGGCACCGTTCAAAACAAAATCATGTCTGTTTGCTGTCGTGGCTTGTTGAAGTCTATTTATTAAAAGCAAAGATCTTTGGAGATCCCACCACAGAGTAAGTTTTTGCCACCAAAAGTAAAGTGAGATCTGAAGTCCATTTGGAAAGTGCATGATTATAGAATCATTGGAAGCCCACCTAATTAAATGAAACACTCCTTTTTCTGGGTCCTTGCTTGCCTCAGTACAGTTTGCCCCCCACGCTTCAGCCAGAACATCCTGCTCGTAAATTCACCCAATTATCCTTACCAAGGAATTGTTTTCTTTCATTTATGTCATGATGACTCTTTAGTTTTTCAGCATGGTACATAAGGTTAACATACCAAACATTATAATGTGAGACTATCCTATTCCACAGGCTCCAAAACTACCTGTTTCTAAATGTAGCAATTGAATCAGTTCAGCAAATAAGATAAAGTTGACTTGCTTGATTCTTGCAACTTTTAGTTCGTATCCAAACAGCAACCTTTGATTCTGAAAAATGAAGCCCAGTGTAATATCCTACAGCTGCAGTTCCTCGAATGGTTACACTTGAGGCTTGCTCCAAAAACAAGTCATTCCCCATAGACCCTCATGCAGAAATGCCGAACTTTACAGCAGGAGTAAACATGTTTACATCCTTTTTGGTCTCTATTGCTAATACAATTCACAACAATTCAATTAAGGGTTTGGCAATTGTTTCAGTTTCATTTAGCGGATGCTTTTATTCAGAGTGATGTACATCTGAGAGTTCATACAACACAAGCAAAGAGCTATTCAGAAGAAACACAAAGAGCTTCACTGTGACTCTGTAGAACTGTATATGTGTGATATATCTATGTTATATACGGCCTATGGTTCTAACTGTGGGGTCATCCCTTTGTTCCCAAGATCCTCTGTGTAAAGAATTGCCTTTAGCTATCGTTAAAGTTCAACTTTCAAAAGAACAAATTGAAATAAAGGTATCAAATACAGTTTGAATAGTAAAAATCCATTCAGCTTCTGTGGAGTAATCAAGGTCTAAAGCTATAGGTGGGTGATTCAACATTACTGGTAAAAAAAAAAAAAAAGAAAAATCTGCTGTGAACATAAAACCCTGAAAGGTCTCTTCAGTCCGTATACGTTCCAGTATCAACCTAACTGAATGCACTTTGGATAAAAGCATCAGCCCATAAATGAAATGTAATATCTGGTTGATTTTGTATTCTGAGTATTTCATTATATTAATTTGATTTCTACCACAAGAAAGCTTCGGCTGCTCTTGCGTGCCACTTTTCAAACATGCTAAACAAAGCTAGTGAACATGGATGGGCACCAGCTCTTGACTGGTTTCGAACCACGAGCCGCTTACGTCAGAGGCGGGACTCAGAGTCAGACTCACTAGTTTACAGCTGGTAGCAGCAGATCATTTGGCCTCTCTGAGCTCACATATAGAGATGAGCTCATCAGGACAAATGGCCGAACCAGATATAAGTCTTTGTTCAGTCTCATACGGGCTGACTTACCCACTGGCTGTCACTTCACTACATCATTTATTGTTTACTTATCTCTTTGTAGTATGTGAGGATTTAATATAAAGGTGATAAAATGCTCTCAGAGGCTCCATCCTTCAAGCTGTCAGCCCTTCATCAAACACCTCCACCAGTACTTTGTTGATGTGAACGAGCCCATTAAGTCAGCGAGGCTTCCGTGATGTGTTGACTCACATCATTTCCAAATCAGTCGAGATATAGCGATCAGGGGAAACAGATGGCATGAAATGACCAGAATATTTAAGGCTCGAAAACACCCGAGCACATCAGTGTATCGCCATGGAAACCGTCACGCTCTCACAGGTTTCTAATGGCCACAATTAGTTGAGGGGAACAGCAAAGTGGGATAGATCAGAGAGATGGCCAGATGTTCGGCTATGATTTTAGCGGTGGCAGAGAGCTTTGACTGCTCTGATTCATCTCAATCACACAGTTATGCGTCTCTATGATGATTACGCAGGTAGTGATGATGAGGGTAGTGCTGGCGGTGTTTTGACTTTAAAGCACAGACAAAAAGCCTACACAAAAAAACAGCAGAAGGGATGTCAGTGCTGGCATCATGCAGCTTTTCATTGCGTTGCATCTGGCAGAAATGAAAGCTGAGACGTTTATTTCTCATGAAATTTCAGCTGTGTAACAATGCAAACTGAGAGAAATGCTCTGTATCTTTATAGGTGTCACATCATTCAAGGTATGTCTCTTAGTTCAGGAAGCTATGCTGATCCCAGCTGACATGGGGCGAGAGGTGTGGCACACCATGGACAGGTCATCAGACTATCACAGAACAGACACAGAAACCCCATTCACACTGCCATTTCAAGCTGTTTATTTACGCCTCTGTGACATTTTTCCTCCTATCTGCCATTTATTATTTTATTACCCAGGTGACCAACACCCGGGTAATAAGGAAAGAAGTGGACTGGATCATCAGAAACACGCCTCTCACTTGAGTCCGGCAGTAAAGGAATCAGTTTCAGTAAAATGCAGAACAACTTTGTTTCACTATGTAGAATCTCTACAGCGAGAAACAGCACAACATGAAGTTCTTCCGCCATTATTGTTCTGAATGCACTCGCCGATGATGTTGGTTATTGTACACAAACTGCCATATTTACAGTCCTGTGCTGCACTGCTGCTGCTCTGTTACACAGTACTGCCGACTCCTTCCACTTTGTTCCATGATGCTGGACTGCAATGTGAATGGGCGACAACACAATGCCGTTGAAGAATCAGTATGAATGTCCTAAGGCAAAATGCCAGCAATATACCGGGACCTTTGCATTTTGTAAAGGGCGAGAGAGACAGACAACCATTCACTCTAAAGACCCACAGCTGCAAGACTGCAGCAGGGTCTGACCGTCTACTCCACTCAGTCCTGGTTCTTGTTCTCCTGTTAGGACCTTCCCTTCAGCGAACCCAGCAATACAGCCTGGACCTCCAGCAGCTTCGTGTTGGTGTTGGCTCCAACACAGGTTCTTCAGATGCCAAAGACGATATACAAGTCGTCCTGGACCATGTGGAAGATCCTTCCACCCACCACCTTGGATCGGGGATCAGCGGAGCAGCGAGGAGAATCTCTGCACATAGCCAGAGGAGGAGCCGCTGGTGGCGGGTGTAGAGAGACTGAGACTGAGTTTCTGCCCTGCATGCAGTAAATCGTTCACTCTCCTACATAGTGTACTATAATATTTTAGCTAAGTAGCTGCTCTGCAATTCAATAACAATTCTGTTGTTTTGTTTCCATGTCTTACATAAATCATCAGCTGGTGAGGATGCAAACTCTTCGCCTGGGGCGCAGCCTCTGCTTTATGTTTTAGCATGATGCTTTGTTTGTAGCCATCAAGTGATTCAGGTTTTAAAGCAATCAGCTGGAGAGTTTTCAAACCATCCCAGGGAGCTAACGTTAGCTAGCCGGAGCCGACATTATCTGCTCGTGACAGTTGTCATTTCAGACAGCTAAATTGACGGTCTTGGACTCAAATGAGAGGCTGCTTTTGTCTCCTTCTGTCTGGAATCAAGGACCCATTGTTTAAAAAAAAATTACTAAAGCTGCCATAGTTATTCTAAACTGTATCCATGCAGTACTAGAATAAAAAGCTTGACAGGCAGAGTCACCAGGGGAGCGGGACTTACCAAAGGGTTAATTGATCCCTTTGAACGCGGTCATCAGTCATTTTCACAAGAAACAGCTTTGCAGCTGTGCAGAAAAAGAGCAAGAAACACTTTCATGCACACGCTCAAAACACATGTATGCGCTTTTTTCTTTCATAACACACATGCACACACTTTCACACACCTAGTTACACACCCCTTTCCCTCTTTGTGAGATCCCTTTTCTTGGTCGTCCACTACAAAGGCAGCTGTATAATGAAGTGTGGCTGACTGACACGCACCTGGAGAAAGACGATAAGCGCCTGAGTCAGGTGTTCAACAAAGAGCTGCTGACCTGCTGGGGGGCGGTTGGGATGACTGTAGGAGACATTTCAGTACACAGGTCTTAACATATTGCTCTGGGCCAGAAACACAATTCCCACAGCCCACTCACACTCTCCATTTTTCAGTCACAGTCTCTGAGCACACCAGTGAGTTTGTGTGAGTCATCTGCCTCCAAACGCCCCGCTATAGAGCTTCACTTTGAAGAGAACAGCATGTGTGCGACGGAGCCAATGCCTCTGGTTGCATTATTTCGAGGCAACAGTTTGAGAATCCGTGCTAACTCCCTGATCCATATGCATGTATATCTGGGTATTTCTGTCTGTTTGATTTATTGTGAGGAACAATTATCAAGTTTCTGGAGGCTATCTGAACATTTCAGAGTTTCAGTGGTTAAAGGGGACCTTTTTACTGTAAACACCATGCATGTTTACTTTCCAGTCGTACTTATAGTTTGCAGACAGCTGTTAAGATCTCTTTGTGTTGTGATTTATTATTCATTGGAACATTTGGCTGTGCAGCAGTAATTGTAGCATGCAGCAGCAGCGCCTGCATCTGATGGAGCACAAATGAATAAATAAATCTAGATGGCGCAGCCATTTGAACGCTTGACATTTACTGATGAGGTAATTAAGAGAGCAGCACACAAATGCACAACCGGCATTACACTGGTTGATCCTGGCACAGCACAATAACAAACAAAAACTATTTTCTCTATCCAACATACCAACATTCAAAATAAAAGACCTACTATCACTTCAAAAATGATACATGGACAAACAGAAGAAACAGTCAAATCGAGATTATTGTTAGGTTTGGAAAAAATTTGCAATTATCTACACCATGACACTTGTAATAAATGCTGCTTAAAGTAAATACCACACAAGGCCTGAAACACAGATTAATTATGCCATACATACCAACAGGCACCAGCACACAGATAACAGAGTTTCGAGACACACAGTACTGAGGAAGGGAGTATGCAGCGCACACACTTTGTTTCGAGAGACACACACAGATAAACACCCCTACACATATTCACATATCTGAAGGCAAATGAAGCACAAGAAGCCCATTGAGAGCTACATCAAAGTCATAAACCAGGTGAAGATGACCACAGACATGAGATAGAAAAAGCCAAATAAGGGCAATTGTGGGGTGAGTTGTCTTCCTTCCGCAGGGCGGTGGCCAGAAAGCTGCAGCACCAAGAGGCTAAGGACTTAACCTGTGTGCTAATGATGGGCGGACTGAGACTAAATCCACAGTACTGCCCCAACAGTTTAGACCAATCAGATAGTTGCACATTCTCATTATAAAACTCTGTGTAACAGTAAGTTAGGTACCCTTTTTCTGTGAGGTGGTTGCAGCAAACTGCTTGCAGACTGTGATTTCTGAACAGATAAAGGTCCATGTACATGCTCGCTCTTTCATTACTGTCATATTAAATAGTTAAAAGGATTTTAGTCTGCTCTCTTCTGTTCTACAAAACAAACTCGCTCTAACATTATTAATTTAGTTTATTCTTGATCTTGAACGCAAACAGTTAACAAAACAATCACACCTCAGGGCCCATTAGGAAGCTGCTTCCAATCTACTAAAGTGATCTTATCACATGATCTTCAGACAGGTAGTGTTGTTCAATTTTCGTGCAGATTTGTAGACTTACATTTTTTTTTTTTTACTTTAAAGCTGTAGTTCAGCATTTTGGGAAATACACTGCTTCGACCCAGCTTGTTCAGGGAAAGGGTAACAACATGGACCATTGCTACCCTTGTTCTGCAGTGTCCTTGGTACAATAAAGTTATTTATTAAAAGGAGGTTAAATAATTGATACAAATATAAAAAGGCAAGTGAAAAAATGGATTGTGGGCACAAACCAAATAAATAAATATTACCATAAAAGGCTTCTCAAAGGATTAGAGATAACAATTTGTTAATTAATAAATAAACAATAAGAGCTGCAAGTCACTTCTCTTCAAATAAACCAAAAAGGGAAATAATACCTGACTGTCTGAATTTAGATAATAAAAACCAAGTACAGACAAAAAAGCACCTGTGGACCTAGTTTCTACAAACAAACAGATATCTAAGTGTGCTCAGTGTTACGGGTTGCCTGGTCGCTTCTAAACGGTCCAGTCGTATTCTGCAGCATGACTGACGACTGACTTGGACTTCTGCTGAAGTCTGATGTTTGCTTGACATCTGCCGAATAAAGACCACAAAAAGAATGACATTTCTGAAATAATTTGAGATCACTGGAGGAGAAAGGATTTGTGTGCCCTTATTTGGCTTTTACTATCTCATGTCTGAGGTCATCTTCACCTGGGTTCATGACTTTGATGTAGCTCTCAATGGGCTTCTTGTGCTACATCTGCCTTCAGATATGTGAATATGTGTAGGTGTGTGCTGGTACCTGTTGGTATGTGTGACATATTTAATCTGTGTTTCAGGCCTTGTGTGGTATATACTTTAAGCAGCAGTTATTACTAGTGTCATGGTGTAGAAGATAATTGCTAATTTTTTCCAACCCTAACAGTACATTTACATTTACATTTTCCACCGCCACCTCTACAACATCATGAAGACCTTGGAGCAGCTGATTCTACGCCTACTGAGTGTCGAGGTCAAAGACAAACTCGACCCCCTGCAGTTTGCATACAAACAGTGGAGTGAATGATGCCGTCCTCTACATGCTTCACCGTGCCCTCGCTCATCTGGAGGAAACTGGCGCTTATGTGAGAATCATGTTCTTTGATTTTTCAAGCACATTCAACACCAACATACTCAAACACAAGCTCACAGAGACGGGAGTGGGTCTGTCCTTCATCTCCTGGATCACAGATTACCTGACAATTAATACTGCAATTATATTTCCAGCCCTCTACCTTCGTACATGCTCCTCCTAGATGTTTTTTTTATTTGGTCTGTTTACTGTTTATTTGAATCAGTTACAGATATGATTATTGGTGTAAAATTATTTTTGCAATTCTAATATGTTGTAGAAACACACAAAAATGATCAATTTGTGTTACAGAGAGAGATTTTTTCCCACTTTTTTATAGTTGTCAACACACACATTTTTTCCTTCATGTAACTACTGTAAATGCTTGGGTCACTTGGTTCAAAACATTGCAGCAAAGTTTTTAACAAGACCAAAGGGACCATTTTACTCCACTTCTTGCTTCCCATCATTGGCTTCCTGTCAGAGTCAAAACTAAAATCCTGATATTTGTTATTGGGTCGTATCACAGTTTAAAAACAGTAGAGCATTCTGCCCTTATATCACCCTGTTCAACACCTCTGAGACTCTGCTACTGTATGGTAACAGCGTTTCATCAGGATCTGCACCAAAGTTATGAAACTCCCTCCCTCTGTTTGATGAGCTCAACCCACTGAAGACTTACAGTGAGAAACCACATTAAACATGGTAACTCATTATTTTTAATGGCATCTGACTTGTTTTATCTTGATTTATGCGCTTGCATGTTGGGAGCGTGACAGTTGGTGTGTTGAGAGAGTGAGAGATTCGTTTAAAAAAATGTGCAGATTTGTGATTTTCTTCATCACTATCCTGCAAAGTACTCCGGATTAGATATGCAGTCTTTCCCAACCTGGGAGTCAAAGGTCACCTCAAAAGGGGAACAAGATAAGTCTGAGGGGGTTACAAGATGATGAATATGAAAAAAATACAGTTGTGCTTTTAAAATGTGTAATTTTTGTGTGTGTTGTGTTCTATTTTATTCCTCTAAATGTTGCTTTCACATTAAGTCTGGTGGACTCCATGCAATTCAGTGGTGAAGTTGCAACATTGTTGCATTTTTCATTTGGTTTGGTTTGCTTCCACGCTGGGTTTTATCAAGCCCACCAAGCATTGTAAACAAATGTCCTTCATCTATTGGACAGAATATGAGCAGGAAAGAGCTGACACTGTTCAGAAGCAAGTTGCAGACTTTTTGTATTCTTGGCTGAGTTTTTTCTCTTTTAGGATGCATTGATGTGCTGCACGATTGAATCCATTCTTTGGTCTGGAATGAACAATGGAAATATGGAAATTTCAGATGATTTCATCGGCCCAGTCCATCTATTTGATGGCTTGAAATTTCTGTTCTAACATCCACTGGCACAGCAAGACATTGGTACCCCATGATTCCCTCTATTTCCTTTATGTTTTTTGCCACCACATATATAACTTATAACTATTTAACATACATAGTAGTAGCAGTACTTCTGTCTGAAAAATCCAAGATCCAAATCTTTGTATTCAAGGTCCTGGAAATGACTGCAAAGCACAAAGTTGTATGTGTCCAGAGGTTTGTATGTCTCAAGTTTTTCTCTACTTTAGATGCTGGGTTTTTCACCAACATAGAAAAAGATGTCCAGCGACTCTAACTTTGGCCATTTAATGGCATTTTGGATCCTTTACCTACCCAACAATTATAACAGGCTTGTACCCGTAACCATTGGTAAGTGTTACCTTAATATGTCTGTTGCTGACAAACCATGAAAATAATCAGGAAAAACATCTGGACGATTCATACTATTTTGACAACTCAACAGCTGCTAATGGTCACTCTCTGCTACCAGTTAGGCTCCGCCCACAAAGTGCGTCATCACTGTAGGTGAGCAGTTACCTGGCAACCAGTGAAGACATCTGAAAGTAACTGCTCCCGGCCAAGTTTAGCTAAGCTAAGCTAACTACTGCTGGCTGTTACTAACATTTACCCAACAGATATTACTTTTAAGACGTCTAACTTTCGTTAAGAAGTAAGTGATATGTTTATTTACCCAAATGTTCTTTCTCCTCTTTCAGACAGACCTGCCGGGAAGTTATCAAATGAATGCTAAATATGCCTTCCTTCCTTCCTCTTTCCCTTCGCTGCCCGCTGCTGCCAGGAAAATATCAATTTCAATATCAATACACCTTTCCTCCCTCGCTTCCTTCCCTTCCTTGCCTCCTTTCCTTCCCTCCAGGCCAACAAGCCACAAAATCAGCCGTGGCTGACTCCGCCCCTCAAACTCAGTGGATGTGGATGCGAGAAAAAGGCCAGCAACAGAGTGACAGACAACACAGCCCCTCCGCTCCGCTCCGCGTAGTAGCGGATATCGTCTCTGTGAACGGGGGAGCAGAGGCGAGCCAAACCGAGCCGCATGTTTGCTGTGCAACAAGGCGAACAGGAGCAAAATGGACCGCCGGCCAGCAGCAGCAGCAGCATCCAGTGAGGACCGACACAGTTTTTAGGTACGGCTTTGTTCGCTTTCCGCAGCATTTCCATACACATCTACATTTGCTGCTTCAGCGCGCTTTGTGCAGGACACGGAGCAGCACAGGGGGAGGATGTGCATGCACGATGTGTTCAGAAAACGGTTCAGTATTTTGGGGAATTCTCTTTTATCTCAAACCCGCGCATGAAACATGTAGAAAATCCTTTGTCTGCGTTACTTTACCGGATCACGGTGTTCATCACGGGAAGCTCATTTTAACAGCAGCTCATTTAGTCTCCGAGCGACTCTTTTCGGGCTAATTATCGGTTTAGTAAACATTAGGTGCAATAAGTGACACATGCAGCAGAGTTCAATATGTGTCAGATAATGACGCTCATTTGGATGGTGTCCTATTTAAGAAAATCGTGTTTCTCCACACTGAAGAGTTCATTCACAGCTCTCAGTGAAGGCAGGCCTGCTGCACGCTGTTCTTTAACTTGAGAGGATGCAGAGGTTCATTTTGTTCCCTTGACACTCGGTTTTTGTTAAAAACCTACATGCACATGGAGTTGCAACTCCATTCATAACAAGAAACCCAGGCTAAAGCCATATTAATCAAGGTAGCCATGATGTGTCCCTTTGAACCCCACTTTTCTTTGACAATGCATTGATCTGATTAGAGAACTTGCATAATGCAAATGACCTGCTCTTGTTCTCAAAAAGTTAATTTTAGGAATAGTGTTGACACATCGCTGCACTTTCATATCCACAGCTGCACTGCTTCTCAGGCTTTTTGTTTGGAGCAATTTAATTAGTGAAAAAACCTCCAAAACGGATAACATCTCAGCTTTCTGTCCAAGTGCTTTTAAATTAAACACAAAAGCATGATGTTCCCCTAATCGCCTTCACATCACACGATTGAGTGAGGGCAGTGAGAGCATTTAAAAGCAGAGGATAACATATAAGTGTCAAGGGCAATTAAGTGTTTTCTTTGTGTTTGTGTGTGGGGGGTTGGATTGTGTTTCCTTTGAAGTGCAAGTTGTCTGATATCAGCAACAGGATAAGGGAGGTTTGGCACTTTGAGCTGTCGAGTTTTATCTCAATGTCACCGAAACACATGATCACATCACCTTCAAGAACAGCAGCGGAGGTCGAGAGTAGACTGAAACTCATTACAATAACGCACATACACACTCACACACACACATTCTCACTTCACTGTAGTCCGCTGGAATCAAAGGCACCAGTCTTTGCTTTGTATTTTCTGCCTTGCTGCACAGGGAAAGAAATACAAAGCCTCTCTCCAGGTTATAGTGACATTGCGTCAGAAAAGTGTCATTTTATTTGTGTGTGCAGCTGCTGAATAATTACGTGCACTCTGCTTTTCAAAGCTTTTGAGGCGTTGTGACGAGGTTAAATTTAAGCGGACAGTGTTTTTAAGCACAGCTGAAAGGACCCACATTATATAAAACTATAGCTAAATAATTTATCCTCCTTTTGCCAGGACACTTTCTTTCATAGTAAGTGAACTATAGATGTTGCTACCCACTCTTACGATGCATTATGAATGTGCTAATGGGTACCTGGTAAATGAACATGGTGAGCACCAACGTGTGAAAGAGTTGTGAGTCTCACAGAACATCTGCATTATTGCTTTCACTATGTAATTAGTACGACACACTGGCTTGCACCTTCTATCCTCTGCAGCTGGATATTTGTTGTCTCAAACAGCGCGGCCTTTCACTGCGTGTGCAGACAGAGTACAGGTGTGTAGGAGAGCGGCTTTCTTTGTGTGCACGAACAATATCACACTTTTATCCTAGAATGGCGAACCACTGTGCAGAAGACCCGTAGCCATTTTCCACACAGACCCTCGTTTTTGTCATGTTTTTCCAACAAAACTATCAATTCTGAACAAAATCTTTCTCAAAGACTGTCTCCACTATAAAGTTTCTGCCTTTTTGCTCGGCAGGTTGTGGTTTTTTAGACTGGGAACCAGAAGAATCTGCCAAGCTCGTTTTACTTACTCTGGCAAACGCGTCTGATCTCTCTCCCATTCAGACAGATTTCCAACCGTCGTGGCTCCGAACCAGCAGGTCTTTAAAACTAATCACATATGTCGTTTGTGCCTACCCTCAAATACAGCCCATAATGTTCGGCACTCTTACTGGTGGAAGTAGATCAACACATCCCCATACCTCAGCATAATGGTCGCTGTTTTAAACACGCTTTTAAGGTTGTAAAAATGGTCGCAGTTTTATTTGGCATAGGCAACAAAACTACTTTCTCTAAGATTAGGGCAAAAAGTACATGGTAAAGACAGTTAAAAATGTAAAATAAATGGTTGTAACTGCCTGGAGTGAGGTTCTCACATAGGTGATGTAAAGTGTGGAGCATGGAAGCGAAGTGTGCTTTTGTCTTGGGTTTGTTGGATCCATCCACCATCCCGCCCTAAGTGGATACTGTAATATCCATTATACTGGATTCCCTCTTTTGCTGTCACTTCTGCCTGGGTGTCCCTTATAATAATTACCGCCACTCGAGGGCCCTGCTAACTTAAAGAGTAAATACGGGTAGTTTATAGCTGCTGTACAGAAGACACACAGGGTTGGTTTTTTGGTGGCTTATCACAACTGTTGATCTAATTTATGTTGGGTTTGATGCAATGACTTTGGTCCATTGCAACTCACAAAACTGTCAAACTCGCTGATGAAATATGAATCAAGATTCTTTTACTGTGTTGCCTATTCAGTGCGTCTAATGTAATTTGATTCAGTAAGTTTGTGATCAGGCCATCATGTTTTCCTTCTTCAAAAACAGATCGAGCACAGGTCCAACTTTCATAGCATTCACTGCTATGTCATGTATTGTTGCTCTGATTCTGGTTAGCGTTTTGTTGATAATGCCCCTCAGAAATGTAAAATAAACTGAGACTAGTACCCGTAAGCAAAGAGATTACCCATAGCACAGGGAGAAGAGTTTGTACACATCTTAGAATGTTCAAGCTTCCAAAATGTATTTTGACCCTAGAAGGTCAAAGCTGATTTTCAGGTTTCAGACTTAATTAATTTTAATTAGCTTGGATTTGACTGTTTAAGTGGACTTGCTCCTCAGC
Source organism: Serranus cabrilla (assembly GCA_903364295.1). Taxonomy (NCBI): domain Eukaryota; kingdom Metazoa; phylum Chordata; class Actinopteri; order Perciformes; family Serranidae; genus Serranus; species Serranus cabrilla. Next base: position 218,078 of record CAFUXE010000504.1, read on the forward strand.
CTTTCTGCAAACCAGATAACATCTGAGCTTCCAGTAGATTACAGAGCTTTAGCAGATCCATCAGAGCAGCTTTGAGTGGTGATTGTAATGCTCCATTCTGCAAAACATCTTTTGCTCAGACAGCTTTTCTGTGAAAGGAACAGAGTCCTGGACCTCACTACTTGATCGCTTGAAAATGTCTACAAAACTTGACAGATGACAACTAAATCCTGGTTATTGCTGCAGCAAACCTGAAGCCATGTCTCCTTTTTAAATGTAATATTTGACTGTGCTTTATTGTTGCTGGCTGTTTCCAGTCGTCTTATATGGCCAGGTGTATGAAAACGGCAATCACAATGTCATTGTGTTTGTAGAGGATGCTAATTTCCGCCTTTCTATGTACATTGTATCTGTGCCCATCAGATAAACCATAAATAAAGGATTTTTAAAGGTCTTCATTAGACAAATCCACAGGCTGAACTGTGCGTACTCTCTATTGTGGAATTGATGCACACAGCGGTGCATGTGGACATGCAGCTGCAGCCACCTGCGAAGAATAATCAGGGATAAATTAAAGCAATGGTTATTGTACACTAACCTTACAGAAAACTGTGGTATCTTTATTGTAAACTACTGTGCCTGCCATTGGCTTGGCAACTATCTCATGGAGGATGATTCGTTTCCCCTTTTTTTTGATGCCACCAAACGGCAGTGTGGAAGTGCTGCTGTTCTAAAAATACCAATTGATGACATGCATAATTGCTGTCAGTGGTGACCCAGTAACGGAGGTAACTAGTTAGTCAAAGATTGACTGCTCTGATTAGCATTGCACCAGAGGAAGTCTGAGAGGGGACGCGATTTCTGTGGATGAGTGTTCAGTGAAGAGACATCCTCGATCAGATGAAGTTTAAGATAAATCCCACTGATGTCTATTAATTGAATTCTTCTTTCACATTAGGAAAATCCACGCTGAAGAAAGCAATAACACGATGGGATTTGCAAGTTTTTTTCTGGCAGTGTGTTGGTGTGTAGGGGTTGAGTGTGTGTCTGATTGACCTTACGGCATTGAAGAATGGAAAACAGATTCCAGGACATAAAAGGCAGGAGCTTTGCTTCAAGGATGCATTTCTTTACTGTCTGTACTTACATTGTAAAGGGATTCAGACTTTCTGTCTCTGAAAGACAGATGTGCATCAGTTGATCACCTCACCAGCGGCACAGTGGAGCATCTTTTAATATGGCACCACTGCGGCTTTGAGGCTGCTCCGAACAGTCTCATTGATTTAACCATAACATGCAAGAATGATGTTAGAAGCTGTCAACTTGTGTTTTTATTGGAAATCAGTTAATATTGATGTAGAGTGGGTATTAAATATGTTTAAACCTGAAATCATCTTTTTTTTTGTGGGGGAGACGTGAGGGTTTTGGACACACTATTGACATAAAAACCTTTAAGTTGATGTTAGCGAACCATTATTTGCACATATTTACACAGCCAGTACTTACAGAGTAGCTTCATCATTCATTTGTTTTGGGCCACTTGCATCCATGAAGTCCGATATTGAGTTGTGAGCTCGTTTTTTGGTCTCTACCAACTCCTGAGGGAAATATTGGTTCTTTAGACTCTTAAAAAAATTGTGATTTTCTCATGTTATTGTGGATATAAAAATTCTGCACCGTAAGCGATGTCCCCTCACTTAAGAAGCCTTGCGTATTCTCCCAGTTGTAGCGGGGAGTCTATAGACTCTTTCATACTCGTCTAACACCCACTAACTTCTGGCTTTGTGGGAAAGGTTAAAAGTGGCATTCACTTGTATTTATTGGCTCCAGCTCCAGTCTTTATTGACGGCAACATGACACCAGGGTGGATACGCTAATTTTCCCCCTTTCTGACGCCAATGTTATGACCTTAGTTGTTACCTTAGCTACAAATTCTGTGCTTGACTTAATTCCAAATAAGTCAGCGCTGAGTTTAAAAGATGGACTGAATAACGAAGATATTAAAAAGACATTTTCGCTCCATGCTGCTTTCTGCTGTTCACTCTGTTTGTGACATTCAACGTGACACACCATAAAGAGGAAAAAGGCATAATCAAAATGTGGCATTAGGAAAGGAGTTTTCCCTCCTTTCTAAATTCATACATGGACTAATTTTGATGAAAATAGTGTGTAACACCCCCACAGCCAAAAGATATGTGGGAAAGGTTAATTGGTGTCTCTAAACTGCTGTAGGTGTGAAAACGAGCAGGAATTGTTTTCTCTCTCCATGCGGTTGTCTGTCTCTCTGTGTTGATCTGAGCTGGGATAGATCATCTTAAAATACTCAAGAATTTTACATTTTTACTGTATAATTTAATTGTAATTAGTTCCAGGCTGTATGTGTGGAGATACAGTACAGAGAAGGATTGCATGGGCAGGGCAGTCTGGGAAGGTGGAGGTGTAATTTCAGATGCACGCTAACCGAGCAGAGCAGCAGTTATCTGAGCTCAGCCTTCAAAAGCAGGAGTGCTGGAGTCATCAAGACCAGCTGTGCCCCTCACTCCTGGCTGAGTGTGCGAGCGATCGGAGGACAGGACTCTCCATGAAAAACACATGGACGTTCAGGGTTATTAGCCGTCTTCACAAGATTGTAAACTTCCTGAGAGGGGTTGTTTAGGCGCTCGTTTCTCCGTGTTTGATGTATGGCGCTCTACTCCTTATGTTGAGTCTTCTTCAACGGCGACATGGGAAGGTTTGAGCAGCTTATTGTGGCGTAGCTTTCATAGTTGCACTATAAGTCTCTGATAGGCTGCTAATCTCAGTCTGTGTTTAGAAGCAAGTGTCCAGAGTTCAGGCAGATTATAGAGAGGTTAAGCTGTCTGAAAATGGCTGTAGAGCTGTAGATTAGTGGGCTTGTTCTCTGGCCAGCCAAACATGATTTTCTCCACAAATACAACAGCCAGCGTGCGAAGCCCAGATATGAGCAGTCCCTGTCAGCATCTTTTTTTTTTTCATGAAGCATTAGCATATGTGTTAACCTGTGAGATTGAGTGAGCAGGCACTTTAAACGCTGATTAATCTATTCCTGGTTTGGAAACAAATGTAGAGGTTCACAGTGCTAGAGGTGGAAGAGGGTGACATCAGCGATTGGCATTTCAAGCAAAAAATACTATTTGTTATTCACTGGAAACTGTTCGATTATTCTTTGAAGACCAGGCCAAGGAAAAATAAGCATGATTATTAATGTAACCTTATTTGAAAATAAACTGTGTAGTGCGTATTGTATCGCTTAAGTGGAGCATTTCCAGCCGAGCTGTGTGCATAAGTCTGACTCCCCACGAGACCTTGAACAGGACTGAAGAGGAAAATCTGACTATATGTGCATGTGAGAGACTTTCCTTTGCCCAGAAGCCAACCAGTGTGCTGTTCCAAAAAGTGCTCCTGATCCCGCTTTTTTAGAGAAAATAAATCCATAATGATAAATCCAACACTTAATATCTTCTGTTGTGTAATTATTAATTTGTCTGTATTAAAAACAACTATTAGCTACCTTTCTACTGTTGCTTTTAGCCGTAAACTAGTTTTCTTTGATTCCTTGGGTTGAATCTGAAGCTGTGCTCCTGACAAGTGGAGCAATCAGAGGCTGTTTCTGCCTGGGACAAGTACATTTGGCTATAACATTAACAGAAAACATCTCAGTAGCATCTCAGCCTCGTCATGGTGCTGTAGAAAATTCGATACTATCCCTGTGCAGAAAAGAGACGAACTGAATGTGCCACACAGACAAGTCGTTAATCTCATAAACTGTTAGATTTTATTTTATATTTTAATGAAATCATGACCTCTACTTGTCACATAATTTGATGATACGAGCATTATGCTCACTCAGCCTCCACAAAAAGGGGAACGGACAGTGAAATGAGCTTTAAGTGGACTTTCTCTACTTTCTCACATCAAACGTGAGCCCGCTGTGGGCGTCAGTGCTCCCAGCTGTATTTATGGGCCATAATGTGAGGTGTAGAGCTGCATTTCCTTCATAGGACCTTGCTGTTGGCAGGCTGTATTGGGGAGGGCTCTGTGCACCGTGAAAGCCTGTCATCAAGAACCGCTGCCCTGTGTGATTTATCAGAATAGGATGTGCTTAGAAGGTCAGGATGATTCAACTATTCCCGGCCCTGTGTTTTCGTCAGACGTCCTTTCATCCTAAAGTGGAGGTTACTCCATGACTTGCGGAGTATTTTAAGTACAGCGTTGTAACATTCAAACTTTTAAGTCTTCCTCCTGTTTAGACATTGAACAGTCAGTGGATGTCTGATGGCTGATGACTTTCCCTTGTCCGTTACTCACTCGGAATGAGTCAGAGGCTTGTTTTCTCTCAGGGGCTGTGTCCGTAGTGCTGGTTTTAAATGAAACACGTCCTCTGCTCAGTAATTACAAAGCGCATGAACACTTCACATGGTGCTGTGATAGAAGGAGAGGGGCTAATTGGTAGTGCTGAGACCTTGTCCAGGTGTGTGTTAATGTGTCCAGGTGTCAGCTCAATATTAGGATTGTCTGCTCTGTGCAAAAGGAAGGTGCACATAGACGTAGTATGTAGATCCTGTATCCTCCCAGCATTGGGGATCAGGTGTGAATTTTCTACAGCAGATGGACTGTGACAGGTGTGTGTGAGAGACTTCCGCCTCCCCGCGCCTCTTGGCCATTATTGGGTGTAGTCGCTTCTTTAGAACAAGATTAATGAGTGTCTAAGCGAGCCTTTGCAAAAATAGACATTTTTGCTCTGCAGATATAATCGGTGCTGTGGTTGAAGGAGGATAGCAGGGGACAGGACAGACCTAATCTGCCTCAGCGGGATCAGTCTATAATGGAGTTAGTACTTTCTGCTCTGACCTTGCTGGACCTAGTAATACAACAGCATGAAGCCATCCTTCATGATTCTGCCAACACCAAGAGGGAATCAGGCTGAAAGATGTCTTGTTTTTCTTTTGATCATTTCAAGACATCACAAACACAATTTGATATTTTTCTGTATTTGTGTGAATGTATCACATAGAGGGGATCATTTCTAACATGTACTGTATGTTTCCCCCTTCACCATGGAGGGAGTGCAGCCAGCTTTTCTGACACATTTCACTGATGTGTGACAATTTAGAGGTGAACCAGTGTCTCATACCTATCAAACACCAGATGCACATTTTTATATTGTGCATCTCTACCCCACACATACACCCCTTTGAACATTTTAGTGTCTTTCACCCATTGTTTTGCTTTTACGCCCCATGCTGATTCACTCGTTATTCTAATCATCCTAGTTTATATCCCCTAAATTTTTTTGGCATTTGATGAGTAAGGATAACTTGTCAATCTTTTTTGTTGAAAGTTAGATCATACCAACAGATGTGTTGCTGGTTTGCTTCTGTGTGGCTTTCCAAAACTCTCTTTGATGATCTAGTAATTAACTGCAAAGAGTAGTTGTGTCATATACAAATTCCTGGTTGTTAGGGCTGCACAATTAATTGAGATTTTATTGAAATTGACGATTCAAAGACGGCAAAATATTTGTCCAACACTGCTTGCTTTAGACGTTGAAGTAACAAGGACTAACTAAGCATTTTATTTAATGATTCATTCATTGTTGGAAGCAGAACCTTCGTACTGATCATACTGGTGGAGGGGAACACTCCCCTTTGACCTGAATTACATTCAAGTCCCTGCAAGTTGATTTGTAGTCAGGCAAAACTAGGCATGCCTGGCTTTTGTTTAAACATAAGTGGTCTTTTTTGTGTCTAAGTTCAGCCTACTCACTTATTGAGGGGAGTGACTGAAATGTAACTTCTGTTTCATTGTATTTTTGGCAAAAGTTTGTGCCACACTTTAGGTTTCCAAGCTGGCCTGTACTTAGCTATGTATCTGTATGCGTGAGTGCAGCCGTGCAATTGCATGCTCTAGTGTGTGTGATTGGCAGGCAGTTGGATGGCTGGAATGAGCTGTATCGCCTGCAGTGTATTCTCTGCTCCACATGCTAGGTGCCAGTGGTGAGGAGCCGGTTGATCTACTGCTGGTAGTAAGTCACATCTCCACACAAAGACTGGCAGGCAGAGCTACAGTACAGGAACATGCACGTTTCCTCACACGGACAGAGATGCGGCTCTGAATGCATTATTAATTCTGTTCTTCGCGTGGGTAAGGCATAAAATGACTGACTTCAGAAAAAATACACAAAGACACAAACAGTCAGTGGAGCGGTGTCTGCACTTACATCTGCATGCACAGCACCACAGTTAAATGTAGGTCAGAGAATAAGGCAGATGTGGGGGGAAGGAAAGAAGGTGAGCAGTGGAAGTGAAGGAGGAGGAAGCCTTTCATTATGTCATCATGCTGGAACAGCAGCAGGATTAGGGCCTGGCAGGATATATTTGGAGACTTTAACCCCTGAAATCTGAGCTTTTGCCTTTTGGAAGTGAAAAGTAATAAAACGTCCATCCATCAGGGAGAAGAAAGATACTTATTGTCAACAAAGACGCTGTATATCATCTGCCCTGGCTTGTTTTCTTTCTCCTCTCCTTTAGCCTGGAAACGATGCTACAGATTTAGCATTAATGGCATGTAAAACACAGACAAAGTTGGGTAACCCTGTTCTACTTGATTGTTTTACACAACAAGAAAGCGCTTTAGCTTCAGCACCATCCAGTCTTCAGTTGCTCATTTATATAGTGTTAGGTAGCGAGCCATTCAGTCTACAGGCTATTCTTAACAGCTGCACTTTGGTGTTTCAAGATGTGATGAAGTGCAGCAGACCCTTTGGAGAGCTCGGACGCTGGCAGTATAATTACACAGGGTGAAGTCTGATGTCTACTCGGTAATAACCTGATTGCCTCCTGAGGCTAAAGCAGGGTGGACCTGTAGCAGTGGTTCATTAAGTGAGGAGAGAGAGAGAGCGAGGCTCGGTTAATTTAGGCTGTGCATATGCCTCTTCTTTGTAGCTCAATTTTCTCACTCCAGTTCAAGATTTCATGCAGCTTCCCATGCCCCTGTTTTAGTCCGTGTTTGCAGTTTCTAATTTTTCTTGTCTGATCTGCAACCACACAAATTTTCATCTGTACGCGACATGAGAAAGCACAGCGGTCTGTGCGGTACGGTGAAATATTATGCCTTGTACTGGCTTAGTTTGGACGGTTCATATTACCGCAGTCCCTAAAAATGGTACAAGATCGATACTTGTATAAGTGCCTCTCTGTTAATGACAGTTTTGTAACTGGAACTCAATTTGTGAGAAATTATTTCAGGGATTAAATTGCAGACTGCAATTCATTTTATCTGATGCAGGCCAAAAGTCTGACACGTATAGATTTTGCTTTGCTTTGCACCTTCTTACACAGTCAAGTGGAACCTGACTGTGTAAGAAGGTGTTGATCAGATGGTTAAATACATGTGTGTGATTTCAGTCTCGTACATCACAGTTGAAAAACGTGAGAGTAGACACTTGCTGCTTCACAGGTTTGCACTCTGTCATCTCGTTTTGGGAATGATTGCGAGTAAGCCAAACTTTATAGCACCTTTTTTATATCAGGTGTAAGCTAATGTGCTGAACACAATGGGATGCATAAGCTACAATAGCAGTTGCAGCTACAAACGTTATAGTGTAATGACAAAGCATTAGACATTATGAGGTAGGACTAAAAATGTTAAATATCAGTGACCGATATTGGCCCTTTGATTGACCAATGCAGTGCCTTGCTGGATGTTATCCCGTTGGATTACAGCAGAAGTTGAACTTTTTTTGCCAGAGCCTCAAGTGTTTGCACCCCCGCTGCTCTGACGGATGCTTCAATTCAAATGAATAAGAGAGATGCTTGCTACTGCCGGTCTGAACGCGGCCCTGGGCTCTTTGTATGAGTAGGATTTGGTAGCGTTACGCCAAAAAACACTCCACTCGAGCTCAAATTCATAAATAACTCTGGGCCCGGGTAGTGAAGGTGCAAACACCCACCCAACACCCACTTCTATTTCAAACTACAGCCTGTTTCTAAATGTGTCTCCCTCATGTAATACCTGACTGGAAAATCTGTTTTTCCTGACTTTCCATACATGGAGCACACACTGTACATTTGCATTTATTTCATGTCCTGTTCAGACAACCCGTGGAAACCTGTTTCCAGATTAACCCTTAAAGACCCACATTTATATCTTTTTTTGGGGGGTTGATCTTTGTTTGATCTTTAGGGGGAGACAGCAGGTCAATAATAGATGACACACAGAAGTGGTGCACATCATCTGAAAGCTGAGAACCTTACGATTAATTTGAGATGCAGCTCAAGGGCTTTACACGTTATGATGGAAGTACAATGGTCATTCCTACACTATTTTTGTTGCAGCCATTTTTGAGTTGATACCATTTGTGGCACAGATTTGGTGACATGTAACAATTTCTTACTCTGAGGAACACCATAGAAAATGTATTTATTTGGTATCAAAAACTTTTGATTTCTCTCTTCTGGAGACTGCTTATTGTCGATACTCCTTGGAAAGCCAGACATCCTCTGAATGCTCTTGTTTGTGGTTGATAGTCTCACTGCAACGATATGCAACTATAGGGACTAAGATCATCAGACATGGATACATCAGAGCTCATTGAATTCCCAGCTTTCCAGTCATTCCAGATTTATGTAGTTCAAAGACTGTTGAGGGACCCGAGTATGCGGAAATATTCAGATACATCTATTTTAGAGTAGGCAAAAATAACACATTTATATTGCAATGAGAACAACTGCATAGGGTTATGATAAATGAAGCATAACAGTAAAGTGGAGCTCTGTGGGTACCCATAGGGCCCGTTTTCATTCAGACATCTTGAGGTCAAGGGACGCCTTTGAAAAAGGCTGTGTCAGTTTTTCTCTAGCCAAAATTTGACCTATCTTTTGGGTCTATTTTGCCTCCTTCATGATAAGATATCATGACATGGCTGGTGCAGATGGATTCCTCAGGACTTTAGTTTCATATTGATCCCACTATTAAAACTGAGCTACAGCTACAGCCTCTTAAAGGCAGTTATGTAGGTCATGATCGCCTTTACTCTTTGTTGTCTCAGAGGGCTAATTCAGGATTCCAAAGCATCTTTTGACCATACAGTTCTTTCCTCTGTCTGTCTGTCAATAAATGCTTTGTAGACTTCATCATTTTGCCTTTTTTTAAACCTCACAGTGAAGTATTAGTTTGTAGCTGCTTGAGCTGCTAGGAAGTGAATATTAAAGTAAAACTGCTTTATGTTTTTCAGTTAGAGAACAACTCCACTCTGGTGGGTTCAATATTTTATGAGGAACCAACCCTTTGGTCAGTGTTTTATTTGAGAGAACGTACACACTTTCCCCCTGTTGCCACGCAGTGTGCAGAATAGAGAAGGACAGTTCGGTCCCCAGCAGAACTGAAAAACTCAGTCAACCATGGCCTCCTTTTAGGACTCTTATTTTATTTTTGGCTTTCTGTTTATGACGTGTTAAACACCACAGATTATTTCTTATTAGACTAATCAGACTCTACCCACTCATTGTGAATTAAAATCTATTCGGTGCTTTAAGGCATGCTATACAGGAACTGTCGCTTACGGTTTGTAAACACAGCGTTCAAATTTAGCCCCTCCTCTCCGGCTTGTTCAAAGTGAAAGCTTGTTTCTTGTCCAAAAGTTGACAACCAGAAATGTCCCGAACAACGTGAAATGAAAAGAAAAAGTACAATTAGAGGACAGACGCTGCCACACACTTCTAGTGGGATTCAGAGGTACGAGTCTTTTTCTTTTTTGCTGAAAATCAGACAAATAAGACATCTTTTCCCACAGAAGCTGCTGTCAACTAATTGGAGACTTTTTTTTTAAGTTGGCTGTGCATTCATTACATGGCATCTCAGCTCTGGTTCTTCAGCTGGGTGTAGTAAAGTGGACTGAACAATTTTCAGTGAGAGGCTGTGCAAGTGGTGTCCCTCGAGGGCCGTCCAAGCACTTACCTGGCAGTCAAATAGTGGAGTTCAGTGCAGTCACCTCTGGCGATGCCTGGACTGTAGACACATTGAGAATATTACAGCAGGCAGCAGCAGGGCATGCTGGGACTCAAGGAATGTGGTTATAAAAAAAAAAATCTATAAATATAGTCTTTATATTTTTCTCTTCTGATTCTATTGTGGTTGTAGCAGCGTTTGGTGCCCTGAAGAGATGGTCAGTAATTTTTATGATTTTCTTTCAAGCGGTTTTAATTCTGGCATTTTGATTTACGAACCCAGTTGGAAAATGCACATAAAACAGAATGCGATAATTTGCTAATCCTTTTCAAATTCAATTGAAAACTCTACAAAAGCAATATATCTAATATTCAAATGGATTACATTTTTTGAATCAAGGTTGTAGTTTTCGTCTCTTGTCAGATCTCAGTCATTTGATTTCTGTTAGTTTGTTTCTATACCTGCCAACACATCCATTTTCCCAAGTTTCTCCCGAATTTCAAGGCTATCTCCAGGCACCCTTTTGTTTTCTCCTTTCCTGGGAATCTCCTGTAATTTGCTCAAATTTTATTATGAATAACTATCAAAGTTGAGGAAATTAACACTGGTTTCAACCAATAAATATTGAAAGAAATTTACATCGTCTCCTGTTGTTAAATGCTGACTGATGAGACAAACATAGGATTATGCATACTTAAGATAAAAAAATCTTACAATTAAAGAACTGAATCACAAGCTTACAATCACTGACGTGTAAATGTCACATGAGGTGACAGATGTTTCATTTCACTATTGCTCTCCAACATGTAAGAATAAAACCACAAACCATGCAGGAAACACATTTTTTCCTTTCGGTTTACTTTAAAGGTTATGAGTTCAGTTGTTGATGCTCTTTTAGAGAGTTGATTCAACTTCATTTCAGAGAATTGACAGTTTGTGGTGCTGTTGAATTGTATTTTATTATACTGAGGTGTTTCGTCCTACATAACAGTGGGGATAGATTAAAGGTAGATGTAAAGGAAAGTCTAGACGTTACAGGTGGAAGTTCAGTATTTCCCACGGGATTTTAAGAGACTATTGTGGGGGGAACTGAACCATCAGGGGAGTCTAGGGACACGCCCCCTGTGAGAAAAATTAGCACATTTTTAAGTAAAATGTATCGATCCTGTGCACTTTAGGAGCAAAGATATAACATTTTTCACAGTCAAAGATACTGCAATATAGAATCTTTATCGCTCTCCTACTGTGACATTTTTAATGGCTATTAACATCGCTTTCCACAAGGACATGGAGTGGCCAGCCAGTGGGGGGAAAGCAGCTGACTAGTGGGGCAGGGTTCCCGCGGGTCCTTAAAAAGTCTTAAAATGTCTTAAATTAAAATCCAGGTAATTAAGGTCTTAAATTGTCTTAATTTTACCGTAAATTTGCTGTAGGTATTAAATTTCCAGACGGTGCGTTTAATGCCCATGGGAAAGCACTGTGGCCCGTCGTAAAACTTCTAATAGTTTGTATTTGTGTCATTATCTTACCGTGCAGTAAATAGGAGACTTGGCGATTAATAGATGTTATACGGTAGGCTACGTACCGTACAGCGCCGGGCGTGTAAGTTCAATGACAAATGGTTGGAAGACGATTTATTTAAGAGGTGGTTGGCCCCTGCTGAAAACAACAACAACAACAACAACAACGCCATGTGCAAATTCTGCAAAAGGACTTTTTCTTTAGGGACTATGGGGCTCAAAGCCGTCGAGTCGCACATGAGAGGAGAAAAACACCAGCGGTATGTAGCAGCAGCTAGCGGGACCAGGCTAATCCCTGCGTTGCTTCCAGTACAACAAGCTAACATTAGTTCAGACGCCACCTCTCAGTCGGCTATGACAAGCTTCGTTTCACCGCCAGAGACAGAAGGCAGAGGTACTGTGGGTTCTCCATACTGTTGTGAGGCACCGTTCATTTAAATCCAACGAAGACATAAGTGGCGTCTTCGCTGCCATGTTCCCCGATTCCCAGCTTGCCAAGTCGCCAGTGTTGTTTTCGTCAACGATGACGAAATTATTTCGTTGACGCCCCTTTTTTTCATGACGATAACGGGACGATGACGAGCTAAATATGGATCTTTGATGACGAAAACATGACGACTTGTGTGTGTGAGTTTTCGTTGACGAGACGAGACTGGACGGAAATGTTAGTGGCTGGTCTGTCAGACGTTTAAAATGCATGACATGTCTCTGCCTATTGTGCTGTAATCTGTCAGTCAAACGCTAAAATCAGCCATGCCGCTGCATCCTAACTTTGTTTGGTCACGCCCACCACCTGGCATGCAGCGCGCATTCTGCACAACACACCGATGGATCATAGCAGCAGCGTCAACAAAGGGGCTTGGTGGTCGGAAATGACGAAATGACATATGGACATACTTTAAAATTCACAACTTTTGAGTGACACTCTTTCTGATGAAGTAGGGCATCAATTCATGAAAAAAGTATAAGTTGAACTATAGAGATAAAAGGTTTCTGCCCAACAGCAATGAAGTACAGCACAGCTGCATTGCATCTATTCAGTTCAATTCAATTCAATTCACCATCAATAGTCTAGGCTAGAGCTATCAGTCTGGTAAGGAATCTGGTTATTATGCAAAAGCTTTAAGGTTAACTGTTGTTTTATGAATTGCAACATTTGATACAACCTGTCAACCTTGATTTCATATTCCAATACTCACTGACAT
>CAFUXE010000504.1:230825-282844 GCA_903364295.1 Serranus cabrilla
TAATCATCATTTTCGTCCAAAAGACTAAGACTAAAACTAAGATGGCTGCCAAAAACAACACTGCAAGTCATTCACCTGTGGGGAAAATAAAACAGCTTACATCGCTAAATATGGCATTTTTTGGGTTAGGGTTAGGTCTTAAATTATATTTGTTGAGGTCTTAAAAATGTCTTAAAAAGCATTAAATTTGACTTTTAAAATGGTGCAAGAACCCTGTGGGGGCCATAAAAGCCCGTCAGTGCTGTAAATCACAACTTCTTAATCAGAACAACTTTATTAAGAATCTAAAATATTGCCTTATACAGTTGCAGACTGCACATGAGTGAACAATCGGGGCTTATGGAAAGCTATGGAAAGTCTAGGTAATTAATGGGAAACACTGGAGTTATACAGTTTAATGAAACTACATTAACACCTAAATAAAAGAAATCTATTTTATTTTGTATTTCTTTAGCCGCATTAACATATGGGTTGGTATTTTTGTTGGAGATCAGAATTTCCATAATTTGGGATAATCCTGAATACTGTCTGGAGTGATTGACGATCAGTTCTCGTCTCATGCCTTGGTCAGGTACCTGGTCATTTTATTAACTATCCTCCAGATACAGATACAAATTGTATAATACTTGAATTATCTTTTTAACCAATCTTCCTTACATAATATCACTTATCCAATTTCTTGCACCAGAGACTGATTGCGATAGATAATTTCTTGTATCATTATGCTCCAACAATCTTTGTGCATTTCAAAGACCTTTGCCACAGACTGGTAGTAGTACATGGTAGCGTAGCCTGGAATCATAGTGTTTGTAAGTAGACACAGACAAAACCAGGCATGCTGAGCAAAGCACGTCCAACACAATTATGTTCTAAAATGCTACTTTTGCCAAAAACGGCTACCTGGAGTTTAATCATACAAGTGAAATTACAAGCACCAACAAGCATTGGATCTGTCCATATAGCCTGGCACACACATACACACACGCACACACACAGATGGCAGACACAATAGTAGCATTAAATCACACAGAAAGAAGAATAAGCAGTAAAGAAAATCAACATGAACCAGCAGCAGAACAGCCAGACACAGCAGCCAAATTACACCACTCACACCCTGCAGAAGCAAAAACATCCATTCTGTGTTTCCTTTTATATTTGCAAATAATCTGCATCGAATTCAACCGCATCGATCAAACCATGATTATTTTACTGTATTCAAATGATTTAGCCATTTCTACTTCAAGGCCAGAAGAGACAGAGTTTAGGCTGTCGCATCGAGGCTGTGAGGGTTTCTGGAGGGGGAAATGTGCTGAGACTTCGGCCCGCCGTCATTTCACTGGAAAATAATTGAAGGATTTTTTAACCCTTTTACCACAATGAAAGTATTCTTTTTTCAACTGGTTGTGTATGGGTTTTTGACTGTTTATGCCCCCATTATGCTGCGTTTTGCTGTATAACGAGAATAGAATTTAATGTTTTGCACGATTTGCTAAAATTTTATTCCTATCAAACTCTGAACTGAAAACTGTCACATTTTAAGAGCTTTAAAACCAACCTTTGCCTGTCTAGAAAGTACAATGCAAATTATGCAGCCTATGAAAATGATATGAAAATCAAATATTCAATCTACATTTTGAATAAAGTGCTTGAAACTGCATGAAATTTAGGATAACAAGACTGCTTACAAGCAGGCGACATAATTTTAAACATGGAACTTTGGTTTGTTTTAATTCATCACCATTCTGTAGAATGCTCTCACTAAAATCATTTTAGTTGTTTATAGCATGATACCATCAAATTTAATGTAATGAGGAGGTTAGGTTATCAGTATACTGCATATTCTGTAAATGCTGAAGCTTTAAGTGCTTGAATTTGACTGTACATGGAGAATGAAATTGAAAATAAATGCTACATTATTATTATCCCCTTCACAGGCATATTGCTATAAACTATGGGCAGTTTTCCAAGCTACGTTTGGTTAAGTTTGCACCCCAATTGGACTGTCTGCAGAAATTCAGCCAGAGGCCCTTTACAAACTTCATAAATTGCAGATTTTGACCGCAGAAAGCACTCGTGGACTTCCCGGGCACATGTCCGTTAAGTCCTCGAGTCTGCAGTCCGAACAGTGTGTGCGTCACCATTGATGCCCCGCTTTTATGTGACTGACAGTTGAGAAGATATCACAGTTGAGTTTGTCATGTAGTGTGACAAAGGCCTGCAGGACACGATTAATCTCAAGGCAAATGTCCAGCACTTTGAAAAGTGATGGAAAATGCGTCTGCAGAGAACTTCCTCTGAAACAGCTGTACAAACACTGTATAGATTACACAGTCCTGCACTGTGAGTGAACGCTGGCTGCTGGCAGGTTGTTTTAGAGCTAAATTAGCAGCCACTCTGGTGTACTTATTGGCTGATGGCGTCTAATGAGGTGTAAATGGAGCAGGTCGCGGGTCTTGTTATTTTTGAGAATCTATTGAGTTTAAACTCGCTGTTGATTGTGTGCTGGACTTTGTCTTAGCCCTGAGCAGCGACTTCCAGGAGTCTTGTCATCATTGTTGTGTCCCGCACTATCACAACATGTTGGTTACACACTTTTGTCTGAGATATAAAGTATTAATGAATGAAATTTAGAGATCCTGATGGACTGTTGTTTTTTTTTTAAAACCAGACTAGCCTCCTCCTAGTTACTAGTGTTTATGCTACGCTAAGCTAACCAGCTGCACAGATTTGAGAGGGGTGTCAACTGTCTCTAGCAGCTCTCGTCAAGACTGCAAATATGCGTAATTTCCAGTGTCAAGCTGCTTAAGTCATTTTAGGCAAACACTATCCTCACTTCCATCTTCTCTATACTGAGATTTGGTGCTTTTCTTTGAATTCTGTGATATAAAACAATATATTCTTTTACCATTGTTTGGATGAAACAACTTCAATATTGCTGTAGGCTTTAGAAAATTGTGAGGGTCATATTTTACTTTTTTCTAACACTAAATACATCAAACAACTAATTAATTTATCAGTGATTGGGGAGAAAAACCTTCACTTTTATCCCTTGAGTTTAATTTAGTCCAATAATCCAGACAATTCAGTAATTTTTCAAGCAATAATAGTTTTAAAAAAAAGCTAAACATGAACTCCTTCCAGCTTTTAAAATGTGAAGAAGAGACATTTTAAGATGTGACCTTGAGTTTTGTGGATTTGTGATTTGACATTTCATAGACTGAAAAACCAATGGGAGGAAAAATCTGCTTCATGCTTCCTGTCTGTTCATAGCTCATTTTACCAATTTTTCCCCTCCTGCAGGTCATAAACCACATAATTATCCTCCTGAGGGAAAAATTACAAACGCTTCCTCTCTCTTCCATTTTAATGTATATCTACACTGGATCTTGTTTTTTTTTCTCTCTCCAAGATCTCTGCTGCTATATTCCATCAGGCTCTTTTGTTCATCTCCGTCTCCTGCTAACTCCCACTAAGTCATTTAGTCGTCCTTTGCTGTCTGGCAGTGGCTCGTTTCCATGTTTCCCGTTTTGTACTGTTTCTTTGTGTAGCCCTCACAAGACTAGCTCTGTCCTCCACCCCCGCCTCTCCATCTGTGCCACGCATTTATGTTGTTTCACTGCAGTTACTGAAGCACACATCCTGATTGCTGCCAGGTGAGGAAAACTAGCTGCGCACCCACATGCATGCATGACATGCCCCACAGCACACGCACACACATTTCCACAGTGGGCTTCTGTTGAGCAGTGGTGCATATAGGATGTCATTTGTTTGTTGACATCGTTGTCATTGGGCAGCTGTGTGCTCTGCTGCTTATCTTCTTTGTTGCCTGCTGTTGTTGTTTCCAGGTGTTAAATGGCATATTTTCCACAGAGTAACGTTTGACCCCAGCCTGGTAGACATGTTGAAACTTCTACACAGGGGATTACCGCCTGACATCTACCCCACCTGTCAATAGCTTTAGAGCCTGAGGCAGAATGTGCTGCAAGTTTTTAGAAAGGAATAGGATTGTTGTGTGTGTTTGTGCAGATGTGCATTTGTTTGAGTGATTGCATCAGTTTCTTTGCCGTTATTTTCTTTCTCCCATACTGTCTCTTCTCCCTCTGGCCCAGTTGCTCCCCGCTGTTTGACCAGGGTCAGTGGATGAGCTTTGGCCTCCTGTGTGGCTGGAGGGGGGCGGGACGGCTGGATGTCTGGGCACACAGGGAGGGGGGGACCACAGGGGCGCCTGAGATCGCTTCTGCTGCACTCTGCAGGACCCAGCAGCTACAGAGACAGGAAGCTGTAATTAGGACTAGAGAAGGTTTAACACTCAGGAGCTTTTTTTCTCCTGTTCACCCTGCCACTCTCTCTCCCTCTCTCTTGAGAGAGAAATGCTCCCACATTAACAGACCAAAACTCATAATTATGTGTGGTTGAGAGGATTGCAGTTCCTCTGATGTGAGGTAATTTAATGCTTCATTTATTCACCTTTATTGCTGTGTATTTCACACTGTAAGCCATGACTGAGCCTAACATGTTGTACACCAGAGTATTAGAATAAGTCAGGCTGATGATGATCGTGTTATTTGTAATGATTGTGCGGTTTACTTATTTATTTAGTCACGCAAGTAAATTATCAGCAGTTATCATCTCTTAAGGTATGGGCATGTAAAGCCTGGTCCAACCATATAGTAGGCTGAGAATGTCGTTGTGAGCTCATTCAATGGGTAGCTTTATTATTGTTTGTTTTTAAGTGCCAGCTTCTAGTGGCTGTATAAATTAATACAATAGTGAAGTAGGACATGATGTCCTATATGAGGAGAGACATCAACCGTGCAAAGGGAAAGGTTGCGGGGGATGGGTATTTGTATACAGGTCTTTATCTACAGTATATAAGAAGCCATCCACCATACCAACCTTCCTCCCTTCATACATACATACATACATATAGCTTTGTTTGCCAATTTACAACCATTTTTAAAATATTTAATAATATTTTTACCTAGATCTAACCATGTACCTTTTATTTTCTAAACCTAAATTATAATGTTTGTGGCTGAACATGACAAAGTGTGTCAACCGAACAAAATCCAATTCCATGTTGGTGGATAAGAGACATGTTTGTCAGCATGATTACAAAAAACCAGCTGGCTCAATTATCATGTGACTTGGTGGACCGGTGAAGAATTGGCCAAGGAAGAACCCATTATTTAAAGGAACGGATTATAATCACAGCGCAGATAGAAGTTATGTTTCATTTAGTTAATATTGCGTGTTACTTTTTATTGGGACCCATAATTGTTGGGTCCCAATATTTTGAAAAAAATAGTCTGTGAAATTTTGCATGAACACCTTCACAAGTCGGAATATTAACATTGCAAGATGAGGCATGCCTGGGCGGAGGTCTGAGTACCCCTCTAGCTGTTTCTCCAAATAATTCACATTTTGTGTGATCATTGATGCCTGAGAAGTCTGATGTCAAGTGGTGTTAAGTTCTTGTTATGACATAAATTCTGAAGATTTAATGAGCAAAGCTGTAAATTTAATTCCAGTTATTAGAAAGAAAATCTCCTTTTTTGTTGAGAGTGGAAAGGAGCCAAGTTCTGCCCTGCAGGAGGTGTTTTCTGTGGTGTGTCTGTGTGAGCAGTGTGTGTTTTTCTTCTACACACAGCCTCATGTATGCATGTGCACTCTTGACTGCACTAATTTGTGCCGCTCCTCTTCTCAGGGTCTTGTTATATCCTGGAGGACACATGGCCATGAAGAAATAGAAGCACCATTTGAGGTGAGTGTCTCAAACTTCTACTTTACTAGTCCACATTTTTTTCTCTCTCCCTGGAGCAGTTTCAATTTGAGCTTTCTTTTTTTTCTTTTTTTACAGGCCCTCCAGCTGACCTCTGGTCTAAGTCCCGGCTGTGGGGCTTTGTTGTTGGTGGGCCAGCTGAACAGGCGTGTATGTGAGTGAGAGGTAATGAAGTCCAGTATGAGGCAGTGGCGGAGGCTAGTGCTGGTGGGAATGCTGGCTTGGGTTCTCCTCTTCCTTGCACTCCTCTCTTACTTCCTGGATGCTCGTGTGAATGAGCCCCTGACCTCTGTTGGCTCTTTACTCTCCCAGCATCCTGACACCCGCCGCCTGGCCTCTATACAGGCCTCCCATCAACAGCATGCCAACCTGGGCTCTCGCCCTGAACAGGCTTCCACCTTAACTACAACCTACCGTGCAGGTGAGCCAGAGCCGGAGCCTTCTGCCAGCTCCACGACTCCAGAGCTCAGCCTGGAGGTGAGCCGCAGCCCCCACAGTGCCCCCTACGCCATTTATGGTAGCCAGGAGACCAGCCGCCAGGACTACCTGGACCCACAGAGCCTGGCTGCCTGGTCCTCCTTTGGTACGGAAAATGTGGGTTCTCACTCAGACCCTTCAATCCAGAGTCGTGAGAGAACTTCCCAGACAGATTACCAGAACCACGTTAGCCCCACACGCTACAATGGAGGTGAGGAGGAAGATGAAGACGAGAGGGACAATGAAGAAGAAGAAATAGGAAACAGAATGAGGACTACAGCAGGCAGGGGTGTGGGTGGCGACTCGTCTGATCTGGAGGAATATTACTTCTCCAAGTCGGCCTCTGTGGTGCAGCGGCTGTGGCGGGGTCGCGTGTCCGCCCGCATGCTGAGTCCTCGGCTGCAGCGTGCCATGAAGGACTACGTTAGTGCCAACAAACACCATGTTGCATACAAGGGGCACCGCAGGGCCGCCCAGAGTGCGAAGGAGCTGCTGTGTCAAATGAAAGCCCAGGCCTGGCTCAGGACGGTGGACGGGTCGGAGCAGCCATTTTCCTCACTCGGTTGGGCTCGTCTTGTGCCGTCTTTTCCCCTGGAGCAACTGAGCGGTCAGCAGGGCCAGGGAGGCTTCAAGACCTGTGCGGTGGTCACTTCAGCTGGGGCCATCCTGCGTTCAGGACTGGGCAAAGAGATCGGTGAGTAGAGAGGAAGAATATGTTGAGTAAGGACAAAATAAGCCATGTTGTTGGGTCTGTCTTTTGATCAGACCATACCTAATTAAAATCTTAAGCCATGCTTGTGTGAACACAAGATTTTATATTGCATTAAAAAATACATTTAAAATAGTTTTCATATCAGTACCAAAACATAACTATCAAAAACAAACCCAGCCACTGTGGCTGAAGATAAAAGCTGAAAGACCAGGGTTTTTAATTAAGCTGTTTGTGTTCACACTACAGGCAGAAATCTGCTGTTCTTTACCAAGAGGCTGCAATATTCATTACACGCCACAATAAACCCTGAAAGTGGTGGACAGAACAAACAGCATACTGATGATTCTGTTATTTGAAATAAGTGTCCCTGTCATTAATGTAAATGCATTTTTATCCACCTTTTTATGCACATTTTCACACATAACTGTTCCACATGAGTAGAAATACCAGTGTGCAACCAAACCCCACTGAGGTGCTGGCCTCCTGAGCAGGTGGCCCAGGTTCGAGTCCGACTCGGAGCCCTTTCCTGCGTGTCTCCCCCTTTCACTCTATCCACTACTACTAACAATGAAGCCAAAAATCCCCCACAAATATACCTAAAAAAAAGAAATACCAGATATTCTATTTAAAAGAGGCTGTAATGTTGCAGTTTCTGTGCTTGCTGAGGTGAGAAAGTTGGTGTATGTGAACTGCAAGTGAAAGAATGTTAACTTTCATGGAATAAGATTTGGATATATCTTTCAAAATGTGGCACTAAAGAGATGCTCAAGTGGTCATGAAAAAGGGAAGAATTGAAGATCTTGCAAATTATACAACTCATATTCGAGATCCTTTGTCATGGACTTAACTGTCATAATATTTTCTTTATAATAATAGTATTACCAACAGAGAAGTAATTGTCTTTGTTTGAGAGACAATGTTGTTGAAGGCAAACCCCTTTATCTGCTTTGTTTGCTGTTCATTTTAACTGACACCAACACAAAATAACATCAGGGCTTAAAAATACTCATGAGCTTTAGTTCAAAACAAACATAACAATTTTATTGAAAATAATAAGTATTCACTATTTTCACATGCATGCACACAAACAGAATAATCACATTCAGACTGTAGTTTAATATAACAGCACTGAGTTCTTTAGGCAGACTGGAGTTGAAGATAAATGCATGCTGACACAGCTGCTGGAAACACTTCTCACCATTTATTATTACCAGCATTTGTGTGTAATGGGAAATTACCTCACACTACACCATTTGATAAGTCTTACAGTCACATGTTTATGTTAACAGCAGGGTTCCTCTAGAGGACAAGAGTAGTGGATTTATGTTGTAGTCCAGTTTGTTAATCACAATGAACGGCATCAGGAACATAAAGTGAGATGATACTCCCCCAAAAAATAAATCTCATTAGTTAGTATGTCCTTGTTATTGGAACTAAGGAATGCATTATTGTTTATCACAACATCTCGATATAGGATTAATCACGATACGATTCCATTGAAAGACGATAAATTATATTGAATTATTGTTCAGCCCTCAACAACATCAAGTCCACATGCTTCAACCAGCTCTGTCACCAGGTCCAAGGGTGCAATGCTTCACTATGAAGTCTTTTATTGTGAAAAGGTGTGGAGTTTCTTTAGGAGCAGTTTAACATCACAAAATATTATTTATAGACTTTTCTATCATGTTTTCCATCTTACTCTTTTATTTTATTCTATTCTCTATGAAATTGTCCCTTTACCACTTTAATTCTGTTCTTATTACTTAACTTTTGTTTTGTTTGATTGTCTTGTAATAGATCCTATGCTGTCTTTTATTGTTTTTATGTAAGAATTGTTTTCTCATGCCTTATCTCTGCTCTGTTGGCCTTATAGCATCTTTCTCCTTTGTGATTAATTTTCTCTCTGTCAAGGCACTTTATAAACTGTTATGAAAGGTGCTTTAGAAATAGAGATATTATTTATATTATTAGTTATTATAAAAGCGCTACAAAGCATAGCTACAGACAGTGTAGTGAAGCTCTACCGGAATAGTACAAGTGTAACAAGATTACTTAGATCCATGTTAAGGTGTTTAGCGTAAGTGAATCAGGTAGTAGTTCACTACACAAGTGACTAAATTAGATTATGTACATATATATATACACATCATTATATACACTAATGACTAATTCACCTTGCTCTGTAAGACTTGGAGCACCGTGACTCGCTAAGACGCTGAATTTTAAAGGTTAACAAATCTTGCACCTGCAATGATTTGCATTTGCTCCATTTTTCGTATGGCGTTTCCTGATTAACTTGTCAAGCTGATCGTGAGCAGGCTTGAGTGTGTGCCTAGTAGGGTATATGTCGTTGTGTTTGAATGTGTGTACTCTTGGTTTAGAGACTTTGGCAGCTATTCGGTAAGTGGGGAGAGTGTGAACTCAATGACAGATGGCTCACTAGAAAAAAGCAGAACCCCCTCTGGTAACCAATCAGGCTCCCTCACATCATGTATAGCTTCCTTGCGTTTCCTTGTGAATTCAGCTGCTCAAAGAAAGCAAAAGCTTTGATATTAAGAGCTTCTGCTTTATGTATTATATTTCTTCATTTATGTGATATGTCTTATATAGATATTGCTCTATAGACAGCAGCTGCCCCAGATAACGTTGTCCTAGAAAGAGAAGCAGAGCAAACAAGTATCACAAAAAAATCAGATGCAGGCATGTGATGCAAAACTACATCTGCGCGCGACCCTGTGGTCGCAGCAGGATTAACTTGTGGTGCCTTTTCCATGAAAACATGAGCGCTGCAGTCTTTCAGCACTGCTGCTTCTACTCGCCACAAGCAAAGTTCCTCTGTTACAAGAGAAATCTGAGCATCTTAAAGTCAGATGTATATAGAAAGCTGTAGGTGCATGCAGGTTTTCTGCAAAGTCACAGTAATACAGATGCATTTGGGTACAGTGTTGTTTTTGGGTTACTGATCAGGTGTTTTTGTTATTTCTGGTGTCTGTTTACTGCTGGAGGAAGAAGAACATTTGACTGAGTGGTATTCCTTATTTTTAGAGGCAAAGAAATAGAGAGGGAGTCTTCAGTTTTGGGCACCAGGCCGTGGACTTAAACTCTGCAGGTGCTTCTAAATCTCTGTTGATGTATCATCATCCCCCATGTTTGTTTTTGGTTTCTGTCCAATAATGTGACCCATATGCACATGCTCACAACTAAAGGAAGTGAATGTGTCTTTTCAGCACTTCACGTGTCATTGTTTTCTCTGTTTTGAATATGCACATAAAAGGCAATTCCAAGCCTGAGAGACTCATTATGAGAATATAGGAAAGTCATCAAAAAAAATTGTAATTCATGGCCGTTTATTCTCTGAGGGTAAACACATACATCTTTCTGTCAGGGTATTGGTTCAGTGTGTCATCATTGTGCTATTCAGTTCTTGAGAAAAGAGATTTTGCTCGGCAGTGGGACCTAATGCTTTGATGAATGAGATAAGATAGAGCTGATTAATTATTGAACAGTGTTGGAAAAGCTTGACTTTGTTACATTAATTCTCAGACTGGGCTTCAACAGAAAATCAAACTGCATCGATCCCAGTCTGTCTCATTCATTTTTGTCCTTCCCAAAAGGCTGCACCCCATCAAAAACCTACACCAAGCAGCTGTGAATTGTGACAAATAGGCGAAAGATGAATGTGATCATCATGGTTTTTTTTTTCCTGCGCTACTTGTAGGTTGACTGACATTTACATTATCGGGTTTCTCTCAGACTTCATCCTGTGAGAGCTTTGTAACTGAGGGTTTGGTTTAGTTTGTGTGTGATGTGTGTCTGCCATCATGTGGTGAACAGGATAAACTGCATCCACAGGACAACATCGAGAAAATAACAGAAACTGCATTATTCAGTGAAATGCCCTGCAGCAAATATTCTCTTTGTGAAGTTTATAGTGTTTGTTGTTTTTGAGACTTTGAAGTTTTCACTCAACTGGAAGGGCATTGTTGAGATGAAAGTTTTGTGGTGTTGTCTGTGCAGGTAGAGTCTCAGCCTGAAGTCCCTCTCTGTTCGTGTTGTTTCACTGCAAATGTGATTTTAGAGTTTAAAAATGTATATATTAGTGAAGTAAACATGACTAATTTGCGTTGTTGTCTGTGAAACTGTGATTTTAGTTGTGCTAAATTTGTGATTCAGTGCCCCCCTGTGGTAGAATAAAAAAAAACATTGTGGTTGAAAACCAATAAATGAGGAGAGAGGGGCTCTGAGGGTCAACACTGAGTGACACAGGAGTGAAGTCTGAGTACATAAAACATAAGGAAGGGTAAGAAATTAATGTGATTTATGATATGAACTACATTTCTCTTTGTCATGATTGTTGCAACAGAGAGTAACTAATACTAATACTAATACTACTAATAATTACCTCCATTTTCCATTCTGTCAGTTCTGTACCTGAGTAATTGAATAATTTGTATGCAGCATTTCATAAATTGCAATTTTCACAGAGCCTAAAGGTTACAGTCCAAGACCGAAAATCTATTCAAGTGACAACAAAAAGCAGCAAGTCCGTACATTAAAGGCCTGAACCAGAAAATGTTTTTTGGCAAATAGAAAAAAGACATATCTGTATTTATACAACTCTTCTCTGAACAAAGTTGCCTCACAGCAATACTCAGCCAATTAAAACATGAAACAGAAACACATATCAAAGATAATTTTAAATTAAAACAAATAATAAATAATGTAAAAGATAAAACGGCAAAGTTGAAACTGTAACACCAGAACATGTGGAAAACTGACAAAAGCGTACAAATACAAATATTACAAGAAAGTTTTACTAAGAAGGCATGATTGGTAACTTAAAAGTCTTCAGCATCTTCAGAAATAAAATATTTGATCATATTACAGTCAAAGGAGTTAATTACTGTGAGGAATAAAAACATGCAAGAGATTTAAAAAGTTCAAATGAATGTTTAATAACACATTGAATGTTAATGAGACGGATGATCAGTGAGCGCACCAGATATGCAGGTTGTTGGATTTGTTTGTATCGTTTTATCCTGATTGATTTTCTTAATTGTTTTGTTTTGAATGTTTGATTTTCATTTGATTGAGTTGATCGAGGTGTGAAATGTGTTTAAAATTCAGTTTATTTCTAAAAAAAAAATTTTTAAAGGGGGTGGGACTTTAGAATATGAATTTCCTTCTACTCTTGTTCAGGTATTAAAAAGATAATGACGTTAAATAGATTTTTTCTTTATTTGAAGCATGATAGAATAAATATAACATACACAGCAAACAAATAACCAAATCATGCCCTCTGGGCTCCCTTTGCTCTGTGCGCAAGCCTTTGGCTGCATCTCTCATTCTCTCATTCTTCTCCCTTCTGTCTTCACTTTCTTTTTTGCACAGGCATTGTGCAGCCCAAGACCATTGTGATTGCTTTAAAGAAATGCCAAAAAGCCAGAGCGTTTTTTCCCCCTATAGCAGAATGATAATGAGTGCAGCCAGACTTGGCTCTCAGGCCCATAATGGGCTTACAGGTTAGTAATGTAATTGAAACAGGGACATTTAACCTTCTGCCTTTTTAAAAAGTCATCTGTCACGTCAGTTTCTAACATAACACAAAACTAATTCAAGGTGGCCAGCACAGAGAAAACATGTTACAGCAAAATCTGGAGCCATGATCCATATCAGAAAAGTGCGTTAGAATTGATTGGTTGTGAAAAAAACATTGAATTTACTGCCACACATCCAGCAGCCTGCTTATGACGCGGTCTGCCTCTCACAGGCTTTATTTATCAGGCACAGAATTTGGCATCCGCAATGTTAGATATAAAAAGAAGCTCAACTTTAAAGTAGATCAATCATAACTGCAGGAGCACCTACAGGGGTCAGTTATATTAAGTTGAAACAGTGTCAGCTCTACAGGAGGCCTGACAATCAACATGTCTATAAATGAGTCCACAAAGCGACTTGAGACATTTAACACGTCTCAGAGAGCCAGAATAGATTCAGTCCCAGTCGATCTCAAACTGTAACATTCATTCATCATGTCACAAGAGGAATACGACACGTCAGACATGTACAAACTGCATCCACAGCGGAGCAACGGGCTCAAGTTTAATCTCACAGAGGCTGACAAAGGCAGTCTTTAGCTTGAAATCAATCAAACTCCATATGATGGAGTATGAATAATAAAATAAAAAAAGTTTGGGGAAATAAATAGGGGGAAATTTGTCAAGGCACATAGTCAATAAATGGAAAAAAACCAAGATAATATAATAAATACATGTAAAAACCATTGACTGTTTAAATAAATAAGGTGAAAAGGAATAAACAAACAATAAATACAAATCTAATAGATTCATTGAATTAAAACATTTGAATAAATGCAAAAAGTAATACCAATAAAAACTCAAAATAGGGAAGTAAATAAATATGTGAATTAATAGAGAGGTAGATCAGTAAAAAGTCAATTAAAACAGAGTATCAATTTATCAATAAATACAAAAATTTATGAAATAAATAGATAATTAATACATTCATTAAAATTTGATGGATTAATTACAAAAATGCTTAAATTAATTAATAATATTACAAAAATAAATCAATACAAATATTTATTCAAACTAAAATTAAATAAGGAAGTAAATAAATAGGAGAATTAATAGGAAGGTTAATATATATATATAAAGTAATTTAAAACAGAGGTATCACTTTATGTCACATCTTATCAGTACATTAATGCCGATCATTTTTATTGTTGTTCTTGGTACATAAAAAGGCATTTCCACAGCTTTGGTCCTCCATAGTAATGATACAATTCAGGAAGGTTTTAAATTCAAACTCCTCACATCGACCTTTTCTGTTAAAATAGAAAAATATATAAATAAATAAAAGGACCCAGGGAGAAAAAGAAATTAATCCTCAACTTGAATCATTTCCTGTTAAAAACGTAGTCTGCTATCAGCTTTACTGGGTGTACTGTTGTGCTCATGTGCTCCTTACTACTATACTTTTCCAGAAAATAAAGAAATGCAAAGTGGGTTTTTATAATCGTGATACATTACAGACAGAGAAATAGGAAGGCGGTAATTGGCGAGGGTTGAATATTGATCCGAGGTTGAGGTCAAACCAGCAAGCGAGTCTAGTTGGAAATGGTGGATAAAGTGTTTTATATTGCAAACGTGAGTAGGTTGTAAAAAGTGATCTTGAGGATATCTCTGGTTCTGTTTTTGTTTTTGGAAGAGGAAAGTCAGAGGGGTCGGTGCTTTGAGGAAGCTTAAATTCTAAAACTTGATGAAATCTTCTTGGCAAGAGCGAATAAAATCTGCTAAACATTCAGTGATTAAAGAACGCCAATATTCATGAGATTAAAGCAATACAGTGCTGTCACACAACAAAGCCATGCTACAGCATGTCATTGATGCTTACGAGACATTATTCTAGAAACTTAAACAACCCTATAAATGTATTTATTTTGATTATTTCTACCGTTCTGTGTCTTTATAAAGTTCTGGTAGTTTGAATTGTTCTTTTAAGGGGAGACACTACAGGTGAATATGGTTATGTTTTTAAACTTGTAGATATCACCATGAAATGTCCTCAGTTTGTTATTTACATTAAGACAATGCTGTTTTTTTGCATTATAAGTTTTCTGAAATGTTTTGTTTGGATATGCAAATTAGGCATTGGTCTCATTAAATATGCGGACATTTGCATAACATTTGAGGACAAGATTATCTTGTTTTGTTTGTTTTTGCTTAAACATTTTTTACAGAAGGAAATCTTTTATCATTTTCATAAATTTTCATAAATCAGAAAATACTGTCAAAAGCTATAATAAATCAATTTCCATCATGTTTTTAGGAATAACATTTTCTATAAATCAGGGTATGAATGATATATAAACAAACCCCACTGTAAAAACCTTTTAGTAGATTGAGTATACAATATAAAACTGGTAAGTTTGGTGCAGGTGAGTGTAGATGGAGTTGAGGTTTATGGCTCAGAGCAGGAGAAAAAAGATCATATTGTGCAGGAGAGTGGGAGCTTTCTAACGTTGCCTGTGATGACGAGGTTTAGACAATACTACATGTTGCAATAGAAAGCTAACTTTTAGATAATTTAAGAAAAATCTACAAAATTTAGGAAGATGTACACCTACATATTTGTTTGATATTTTCTTTTCACTATTCTGACGTTATGGGAGAAAAATAGCCCAAAACATCCAGATTTACCAGTGCATGATATTTGCCTGTAGTGTCTCGCCTTTTGTCACTTTAGTGTAGGTCATGAAGCATTACAGATGCTGAACATTATGCCCAATACCTATTAGAATTTGTTTTAAGTCATCATGCATTTCTATGGTTTTATAAAGCCTCAAATGTGTTAAGAAATTGCTAATAACGTGTTCGTCTGAAGATTGTGTAGTTTCCTCCTCAGTAGAAATAAGCTCTTTGAGAAAACCTTCTAGAAAAAAACCAGTTTGGTGTAGAGCTGTCGAGAACTGACATGTTTACAGTCTGCTATTGGAGTAGGAGGGCAAACTCAATGTCAAGCTCCTGAGCACGTTTTCAGTGTTTGCAGTAAGTCGTGTTGGAGCAGTCATCTGCTGGCAGTGATGAAGGAGTATTAGATCCGAATCTGGAGGATCATCCATTCTGGTGTCATATCAAAGCACGAGGAGGATCCTGGGACTGATGGATCGATGGACAGTCAGGCAGACGTTACAAGTTTCTAATTATTACTGCAACCATCCATCATGCTGAGGATTTCATGCTTGTGAACCGTGAAGGACGTGATGTGGACAGAGTAGGATTCAATCTGAAATGTTTTCTTTCAGTGTTTGTGGTGGCTCATTAGTTGCACGAGCTAGCCACTAGAGAGCACTTTGGTTATGTGTGTGAGCCTGTTTGTTGTCTGTCAGCGTGATCATAATATACATCGCTGCAGTCAGCGTGTTGTCATAGTGACTTCTGCCCCTCTTTGATGATCTGTCTAACTACATAAAGCAATGATCTCACTGCAAAATCGTCTGTATGTGTGCACGAGTTGTAAGTTCAGTTGTCATCAGTGATCATTTCATGTAGTCTTTCTTGTCCTTATTGAAGTTGGCCTCAAATGATCAGTGAGCAGAGGTTGTTGATGCAGTGGTGACTACATAACACCGTGACAAGATGATGTAAAGCAAGATTTGATATTGATGAAGCCTCTGTTCTTATTCCCATACTGGGAGTCGAACCCGGACCACCTCGGTGAAAACCAGGAATCCCTATTGTTAGACCAAATAGTTGTCCTAGGTGACATTTATCCAAAATCTCCAGGGCAATAAATACCAACCAGAAATTGCCTGTAAAATCACTGTGTCACTACACACACATACACTGCCCCTCAGTGTCCTCTGTGAAATGTCACTAAAGGGACAATTCACCTTAAAAAACAGATATTTTGGAGTGCTGTTGCTCAGTCTGTAGTGTTTTGGTGCAAGCTGCTGAATGTCAGATGTCTGCTTTATAATAATTAACCTGTGCAATAAGGACTTTCTATAGAAATTTCGTGCAATAGTTACATACCTCAGTTACGCTGTTGTTATATATAGACATATTTGTACATGTGTTTTTATATTTACATATTTCTATTTGCACATATCTCTATTTACATAAGACTTGTTGCATTTGTATTTCATGTTGTCATTTACATACTTACTTATTTTTATTTCTATTTCCCCCCCATATGTATTTTTAAATAAACATAATGTAAGGAATAAATGGATTTTTGATTTTGGGTTGAACTGTCCCTTTTTAAATATTTTTTAATAGCATTCCCATAATTCCTTCTTGATTTATGCGGTTATATCCGATTGATGTTCTTTTGGTTTTGTTTTTTGCAGTTTTTTGTTGTTGTTGCATTAACCCTGTTGCACCATAACACTTTAACAAAATATAAAGGGAGGGTAGAGAAGGAGATTTGGCAAGTAGACGCCATCAAATGCAGTAATGAATTTGATTGTGTATACACCAGATATCAACCAAGATACCATAAACCTGTCACACATTAGACAGGAGCTAATATTGTATACAGACCTCTGTATTCTAGAGTAGAAAATGATACCCAGTCTTAGTTTTTATCTTCTTTATATTATTTTCACATAGCATGTGTACCTCGAGGTCAGTTCAATTCCTGCCTCCTGTGATATGGTCTGTGTGTTTTCTTCCAGATGCACACGATGCAGTTTTGCGATTTAACGCAGCACCTACAGACGGATACATGAGAGACGTGGGGAACAAAACTACCATCCGCATCATCAACTCACAGGTGAGTGAGAGTATGGCCTTGCATGTTGCACAATAATGAATTATTGATAGATATATAACTCAGAGGACTGTGAAAAACATGAGCACATTTTTTTGTCACAGTGAATGTTGTTTTATTAATGGCTGGTCTGTATTTTGTGATTCTGCCATTTTTTATTTATTGTAGCTCAAACACCATAAGTCAACAGAAATGATTATCCATCTAACATTTGTCATTTTATTTGCACTCTATGATTAGAATACATTTTAGAATAGATATTGTTTTTATTCAAGGATAGTTTGTTTGTTTTGACATTTATTGAAATCTGAGTGCATATAACTGTATTTTAACAACAATGCATATTTCCTTCCACAGATTTTGGCCAATCCTAAGCATCGATTCAACACGAGCTCAATCTACAAGAATGTGACTCTGGTGGCCTGGGATCCTGCACCTTACACTGTAAACCTACACAAGGTATGTTTTCTTTTTATCAGATGAGCCTGTTGCTCACACAAACCATATAATCAGTTCATTAACCTGATCCAAAACTACCAAGTCGACAGCCAAACATCAACATAATGACATATGTGAGCATTTTGCAGTGTGGAGCGGAGCGGAGTGGCATGTCATTATACGTATACGGTGCGGTTTGTGGTTGTAAGGAAAAAAAGTTTCATTTAATTAGGGCTACATAACCAATGATCAGGGAAAAGACGTCATGTTGTTGCGATCATCTCTCTGTTCATGATCTGCCCTTGGCATCTCTCTTCATGTAAGCATGTCTTTCCAAAAGCATGTTTTTATTGTGACTTCCTCTTCCGTTATTTTTGCCCTTCCTTTTCTTCGGGCTACCTTGTAATTGTTATTCAGGGAAATGGTCTGCTGCCACAATCCACAAGATTCAAGACTTCGGAGAGGGATAAAGCGTTCAGGTTAATGACCTAAAATCCACACTTTGCAATTAAGATTGATTTGTATGCTGCGTGCAGATGTCTCTCTGAATGATTTCCATTATTTGCCTATTTCTATTATGATGGAATATTAAATATGTCCTTGTCTGTTCTTTTTCATTTTCTTTTACAAGCTAATTATAGAGCCACTTGTCTTCTAAATTAACAGTGACTAGATTTCCAGCATTAACCTTTAGTGCTCTGCAGGAGCAGGAGCACCTTGTCATTTTATTCACTCCACACTGCAGTGTAACGTGTTGATCAGTTAGATGTGTTACTGAAAGAAAACATGTGAAGCTCATCTATCTAGCTGCAGCATAATTTACATTTCTCAATTATAGAAAAGAGAAAGATGAACAACCCCAACAGTGATGCAGAATGGTAAAGAAAATCATGCTTAGAAATAAGATGGGATTTGAAGGACATGATGTGTTCACTGACATGTGACCTTTTTCTGTATAGCCTCTTTGCCTACTTTACCCACAAAGGCAGTGATTATCTGCCAGAAAGGCTTAATAGAATGTGATACAGTGGCGTCAGTCTGTCTCGTGGCCGTTTTACTCTCACGTTTTCCCATTTAAAATATATTTCCTCCATTTTTCACATCAAATTTCTTTGTTTTTTGGTCACGATCCATCAAATTAAAATGTATCTTGCATTCATTTGCTCAGCTGAATACAGTGTTTACGATGAGAAGAGACACAAGATACTGTAAGATAAAAAGATGAAAATATAACACAAGAGTAAAAGATACGATCATATAAAATATAATAAATATATATGTCGTACTGAAATAAATACACATGTAGACACAATTAACAAAGTGTCCAGTACTGCATGTGGAGCCAATAGAGCTACAGATTTTTTATTTATTCCACATTGATTGCACAGAAATGACTAAAACAATCATTGTTTATCAATATTTTGTTATTGAAAATGTTTGTTTTTTCAAGCAAAAATGATCAAAACCCTTTGATTCCAGTTTTTGTTTGGTTTTCTATCAACATGTTCAGAATATCATTGGGTTTTGGTCTGTTCTCCTGCTCTCTGGAAACATTTTTTCTTATTATTTTCTGATACTTTGTAGACCTTTCAAAAACCTTAACTAAACAAACCACACCTACACCATTAATCACAGTGCATAATGGATGTATTCAGTATTTGAAACAACTATGTCAAAGGTGAGTCCTTTGAAGGCTGTCAATATCATTCATGGCTAGAATGGCAGTCTGAGAGTAAACAGCTCGGCCGAGCTCAAGAGTGCATTCACGCTCCAAGGAAGGGCCCATTACCCGAGATGGGAAGTTGTTCTATTGACATTGGTGTGTTCACGAACTCTAGACAATAATGTGTAAACAACATGGACGCATTTTAATATCTGTTTCCACTTTTTGTGTGATAATAAAGAGCGAAGGAAACAAATCAGACAGCCTTGAATTATTATTTCGTATTGTGTTACAAAATTGGATAAGTAGTTGTTCCATAATCCTCTTGACAAACAGACGAACCACATCAAAGACAAAACCTTGGCGAAGATCATAATCATGAAGCACAGTACTGCATGAGGCTCTCTTTGCTTTATGAAAGACAGAAATTAGTACACAATGACTTAAGGTTATTATACTGTGAAATTAAAAGGGGAGCCATTTGTTGAAGTTGCTCTTGTTTCACGTATTGTAACAGAGAAAATATTCATATTATGATAATAGGGTATTATATATTATTATATATATAAGCCAATTTTATATAATAGTTTTGATTACATACATGTTTGAACCCCTGTGCACCACAGAATACATACATACATGGCACATTCAGTGAGTAATGAGATCCAATTATTGAACAGAACTGACTTGATGAGGCAGCTGTAGCTGAGGTGGGTCGTCCTTTCATCAAAAGGTTGGTGTCGTAGTCTCCAGCTTCTCCGGTCCACATGTGGAAGTGTTGTTGATGAAGACACTAAACTCAGCGCCGTTGGTGTATGAACGTGTGTGTGAATGAGTGGCAAATTGTGAAATGCTTTGTGTGGGAGGGCACTAAGGAGCTATATAAATGCAGTACATTTACCATTACCCACTAAGGCAGAAAATATGCATTTTGTTCAATGCCATCCCCATGTACTGCATATCTACATTATTCATCTTTTATGGGTAACAACAAAAGCCTCACGTGGAGAATGTAAATAAAACAACAACCCTCTAACTGTGAAGGAACACACAAATTAAATGACATGTTGTGCAGTCTCATTTCTTTGCAGATAAAAATACAACTTCCTCATGTGTTCACATTTGGTAACCGTAGCAACATTGTGCGTCATTTGTTTTAAGTCATTAATATTTGCAAGAAGGAACATTTTCCATTTCAGTTGTTGAAAAGAGAAAATGTCAGATATCAAAGAGAATGCACATGTCAGAAAATGTTAACTGTAACTCAGGAACCAGCATTTTTTTAAAGCTTTGAAAAATGTGTGACAGAGAGAGGAGACCCCTCGTGTAAAACCCTGTCAATTTCCATTCATATACCTTCACCCAGTAAAAATATTTATAACATTACCTCTGGAGACGTTTTTTTTTTCACAGTGTCTTTTATTGAGCTCAAAAGTTTAACATACAATCAATAAAAACATTAATGGCTCAAAACCATAGAGGCTCTTCACTCATTAGCCACCGTTTATGTGTAATGTGCGCTGAGGTTATCTTGTTGTATTGTTGTTGGATCTGAGTTGTTATATATGATATGAGGGTTTCCAGGTTTAATCAAATTGATGACGCTTGTCTTTCGGTGCACATCGTATCTCCTCAAGATGAAGAGTATTAGTTAAGTCCTAAAGCCACATCTTAGAGGAACTTTGGCGCCCTTCCACAAAAAACAAGTCTGGACAAGTTTTGTAACTTATGAAACTTCTCTGTTTTGAATGATTATTTGTATCGGAAATGGTCTTTCCATAGATATGTATTTTTTATTAGTGGAAAATTCCTAAAATTAAATCTTTTCCCTCTCTCTAATTCATAAATAAATTCCATCACTATCCAATATTTTCCAGTCCAGTAATTTAACTGCTGCTACTACTTCACTCAGTCTATGGCCATCTTTCAACCAAAAGTTGATCTTTTCACTCTTTGAAACCACCAGACTCCTTTGACAAAAAGTGTCATTTTTACTTGCAGGATGCTGGAGTTGCTGGGCTGCTTCCTCTAGTTTGGAGTCACGAAGGTCACACAATAACCGAAGCACACAAATTGATCAGTGTAGCATTATATCAGCAACACAGCAGCTGTTTTTCTGAAGTAAAATTACAGTTTTTGTCAAGTGAGTCTGGTGGCTTTGAAGAGAACACAGATAGCGGCTTCAGTTCCCCAGAGTAAGAACCGTCTGATGGCAAAGTAAAGCAATAAAAATGTTCTATATGGAGTGTATGCGTTATCTGATATTGTTTTTTTTTTTAAATATGTGTCAGGGAGTGGAGAGGGACCTGCAACAGTTACCTTTTTCAATTTACATCCTTTATATAAGCCTTCTCAAGGGCTTTAAAACATCCCAGAAACATTTGTCCCTCTCTCCTTTGTGCAGTGGTATGCCAGTCCGGACTACAATCTTTTTGGTCCATATATGGAGCATCGCAAGCTCCATCCCGGCCAGCCCTTCTACATCCTTCACCCGAGCTACGTGTGGCGTCTCTGGGATGTGATTCAGGGCAACACTCAGGAGAATATCCAGCCCAATCCTCCGTCATCTGGCTTCATAGGTGAGTACTCACACGTACATGCAAACAACTGGTATGCATGCAGCATGCGTCTGTTCTTTTGTAGTTGCCTCTGTGTACTTATCTTTCCATTTCATGCCTGCTCCTGGAGCAGATATGGTTGCAAACACACACACACACACTCACACTAAGACATGATGAAATTTTTATCTCCAGTATGCACAGTTATGTTATCAGCATGCAGCGTGGCTATGCAATGCACTCCAAAGCAGAACATCTGTGCAGGGGGTAGCAGAAATAAGACCACTGCAAGACACTCTCCAGAATGCCAATATCCGCTTCATGATGTTCTCTTCCGCTATAATTTACAGATATTTCAATATGCTTTCTCACTCACACAGCCATATATAACATGAAATGTCCAATTATACCAGGAGCATTTGTTAACCCTCAAATAACGGGCCATAATTCTATTTTGTGTGATATTCTCAGTGACATTGCCAGCACAATGATGATGAATAGTTTCTCACTGCCTCTGAGCAACATTAGGTTGTCACTATGATGTGCCAGAGACACAAAAACACAATACAGAATCAATATTGTCAAGTTTAGATAGAATGCAATAGAATTCAGTAAGCCAGTGTTGTGACATAGACAACAAAGTATTATGTAACAAACCGACAATGTGTCTCTTTTAGACAGAGTAGGTGGAGTTTTGTGTTTATGGCCTGCACGTTATTGCTATAATGTAGCTATATGACAACCACACCTAGCAAGCAAGCTAATATTACTTACTAATTCATTGTTTAATTTCACGCAGCTCTCTAAAAGCGTGACTAAGATTTACTCTTGTCAAGCAGCATCTTGCTCGGTCACTCTCCTTATTTTTATCTGTAAAATTATCCTCGAGCTCTTCTTCTGCTGCTATGACGTCTATAGAGGCTGCTGGTCGTTGCTTACCCGGCTCCAGTTCTGCCAGGACACCAATCCAAAGCTCTCATTAGTGATGAAAACACTAAAGGTCCTTCTCAAACTGCGTTGTTGTCCGTATCTGTGGTCTCCTTTTCTTGGGTTATATCATCTTTTGTGGCCCAAGTACTCATTTGGCCAAGAATGGTAAATTCCCAGAAGTGTTGTTGACATGCAAATTTTACAGAGAATGCATCAGCTAGTTCCAGCGATCATTATGGCATTCAGGCAGTGAGCAGGAGGTTTGCCAACAACGGAAAGGCAAATTGCAAATTCGCAACAACATTTTCTGACTTAATAAGCTCCACAAGCTCCTGCGGCGGTCGCTCGCCTGCCAGACGACCAGTCAAGGTATTAATATATCACAAAATGCATTTAATAAACTTCTGCTTCATGGTTGTAGCAATTTTTTTCATTTTAATCATCACATATCAGTCATCACATTTAGCAGGTTACTTGTAATTAAAATAGCAGGTGGTTGATTACATTTATAAGAGGCATTTTTTTCTGTCATCAATACCAGAACTACCACAGGTCACACTGGGATCTTTTGTTGGAGCCAAATCAGCTGCTCATGCAGACAGCAGAGCTTTGTTTTGACCTGCTCTGGGTCTCATCCACAGTAGGAATGCTTTTCTGTCCTGACTGATTAGATGGCTTGAATGAAGGCATCAGGGATTTAAATTGTGGCAAAAGCCTTATTAATGAAGCCTTGCTGCTTGCATCCTTAAAAATGTTAGTATGTTCCTTGTAGAAAACTTTGTCCTCAAATTTTTCTTTCCGATCAATTCTGCCATAAACTGTGTTCTTTTTTTCTTTTTTTTACCCAGCTGTTAGCTGGGACCGGCCTTTTGTAAACCACAAACACAATTCCCTGCTCACTATTGTTGGTGACATGTCTTGTCTTGTTTGTATAAAAAAATGACATGTTCTCAGATGTAATGTGTGCCTTTGTTACCCATCACTGAGTGTTTTCTTCCAAGCCCTCATTACTTTCAGTACATTGATTTGGCACTTTTTTAAAAAACAGAAATAAGTATATATGCGAGCATTGGGCGTCGATTACTCCTATTCAGATGCCAAGGCTGTGTTTTAAATGAAGGGCTCTGGTGTTCTGTGTAATTTGTGTCCTTTTGAAAAAATATAGTCATTATGGCTGCAGGGAGTCGTAGCACTGTAATCGTGCCGTGGTGGGATTTGTTAGATTGGCATGTAAAGACTTTTCAGATCTTTTGACTGAAACACTGGTGGCAAGTTTAAATTTTATGTTGGGAAACATCTATGCAGATGTGCAGTTTATGGTCATATGCTCATATAAATCTTGCTTATGTTCTGTAATAAAAAAATACAGCCATAAAAAAATAAATGAATGCATAGCTGCATACAGTTTCACAACACTGTCATGCCAGGAATTAATTCTTCTCAAAGTTTCAATTTCAAATAATGTCTTCGGCTCTTTTTCATCACAGAACAGGCAGGCTTTTTCCTGTGGCTCTGTGACCCTAATTAGTACTATTAATACGGTTATGGATAATGAATAATTGGTCATTTCATCTTTTCATTTTTTTTATTAATGCTACAATTTGTAGGCTGGGACATTTCACAGCACCATAATACCAAATTCAGAATATTATTTGAAAAAATATTAATATTAAAATGATTTTGACTTTTTCATTATCTTCAACGCCAACTTGACTGCTGATGTGCAGTGTTCACATTAACACATCAACACATTAATTCATTCTACTGTCTAAACTAAATGAAAAATGTAATAAATTAAATTAAACACATAAAAGTCCAACATGCCACTTTTATAAAATTGCATTTTTCTCCAAGTCATTCCTTTTATACCACTTCCATCAGAACCACTTTTAGTTTGTTTTTTTACAATACAGCAACACAATGATTCTCTTCCACAGCAATAATATTTATTAAAATAATTAAAACCAACAGTAAAATACAATAAAATGAGTCTTGTCCCTTCGAGTCACACGGGTTTACCATCCAGCAGACAGATTGTCAGAGTACTCGGCACCCTGCAGTGAGAAGGTCAGGGCGAAGAAACTCCATCCATCATATCAAATGTGCTTCGTATCCGTTTCACTCGGGGCCATTAAACCTCAGCAGCTTGTGTATTTCTATTTCCCTGGATGTTGCATCCTTTTTGTCCGTTGGGAGACATTTTAAATCAAATGTCAACATGTGTTTCATCGCTGCTGTGTGCTCAGGTTTGTACTGGTCCCATCACATCCTTTACCGATCATGCTGCTTCTCAAACTCTCCCCTCCTGGTGTGGAAAACTAAAAGGAGGGGAAAGCTGTGATGAGCCATTTGGCATCCCATATATTATATATGTATCCCCATAGTTTCAGGACTCTGCAGTCGCAGAGAGGCTGCAGTAAGGAAAAGATGGAAGTTAAATGATGAATACATCAACCCACTTAGGACACGAATTAAAGAAGCACAACTCTGACTGACTAGGCTTGACATTACAGCAGCACAATGACAAACAGACTTAAAAGCACCAGAGAATAAGCATTCAATTTTTGTTGTGTAGAAAAGATGGCTGGGGGAAAAAAAACATTTTTTTCAACAACATAAAATATAAAATAGGTTAGACATAAACTATATTTTAAAGTTAGTTTTATTTTTTGTTATTTTATATATTATATATAAGATTAATTTAACCTTCATGAAGTTAGTGTGTCACTGAGTTTGACAAACTCAAAAATTCTCAAAACATATTTGTAGAGATCTTTTTCTAGTTTTTCCATGTGCTTCATAGATGCTAACACTGACAGGTGACTTCATTGAAACCATGAAGGCTACATCCTTTAAACTTTTTAAATAAATATAAACTATTACATTCAGGAAAGGATCAAACAATAGCTATTTAAAAGACATATAGACAGATAAAACAAGGTTAAGTACGCTACATGGCCAAAAGCAGATGTCCACGTATTGTGGTGTAATGTTGGTCTTTTACACAATCCTCTCAGTTCCAATTAAAGGAAATCCTAATCCTATACCACACAATGATATTTTAGACAATAGTGTGTTGTTTCGGAAAGATCCTTCACTGTTGCAGCATTACAATTTTCCCATAGAAAGAAAGACCCATAAAGAAATTAGTTTTCAGAGTTTGCTTCAGAGAACCCTGACCGAGGCCTAGAATTTTATGTTCAATTATGATTTTGGCTTTCAGCTAATATGAAAACAAGATAATCCAGATAAAACAATTATCGTGCCACATTCGTACCCTGATCTAAATCCTTAAAACACCTTTTAGAAACCCACACCCGACCTCACACTTTGGCAGAATTGTTGCAAGATCTTGTTCCTCAGAAAAGTGCTGGCTGTTACAGCAGCAGACTGATAAAGTGGCGGTTTGGTCTTCAGCTGCTGTTCCTGCTTCAAGGTTGGACGTGTTGTTTGTTCAGAGATGGTTTTTCTGTATTTCTTGGTTGTGACGAGTAGTTATTTGTTACTCTCTCTTTTTCTGAACATTCTCTGTAAAACCTAGAGATGGTTGTGATGAAAATCCCAGTAGATCAGTTTGTGAAATGTCTAGTGGCACCAACAACCACGGCACGTTCAGAGTCACATAAATCACCTGTCTTCCCTTTTCTGATGTTCATTTTAAACTTCTTAAACTTCGTCTTCACCATGTCCACATGCCTGAATGCACTGAGTTGCTACCATGTGATTGGCTGATTAGATATTTGCAATAACAAGCAGTTTACCGGATAAAGTGGCCGGTGAGTGTGTAGGTGTAATGTTCAGGTATCTGCAATCTTTTGGCCATATAGTGTTTATAATACAAGTTTGTCTCCAGACATTTGGTACTTTTGTGTTTTGTCCATATGAGAAACTCAAGGACAAACACAAGCTCACACATAAAGAACATTTACTCTCTTAAATGCATCGTACTTTAGTTCACATTTCACAGAAGTTCGTGCTGCAAGTGTGGCTGTCAAACTGAGTTTTTGCTGTTTCATCACTGTGTTTCTGGTTGGTGTCAATAATCGGGCTCAGGTCGTGACCTCGGGGGGGTTTGTGTTCTTGGAGGCTGAGAGGCTGCCACACCGGTTGGGAGCGTCAGTGGAGATCTGTGCGGTGCAGGCCACCGTGTTGCTGTAGACTCTGCGGTTGAGCTGGATTACGGTGGTCTTGGAGGGCATCGAGTTGCCGTTCTCCGCTGACCAGTGATCGCAGTGAAACAGAGTCAGGAGACACCTGTAGAACTGAGACAAAGACCGATAACGTGAACACAACATCCCAGCTCAAACTAAGAGTTCCTCGAAGAGTCGACCTTGGTTTCATACTCTCAGAGAGACTCGAGGTTTGAGTCTGTTCAGGGTTTAATTAGGCAGAAATCATGCTTTAGTGCACTTCCATGTCTGCAGTCTGCCAGTCGCCACTTGAGTGGTGAAAACGATCCCCTAATGTCTTGCTGCACTGCTGGCCACGTATGTTTGACCTTCATTCAACACATTAATTGGAAAGTTCTGAGCGCTGCTGCCTGAAATGTGAGTGCTCACTCTGTATTTCCGAAAAATCTCAAGGGAGTCATGGTGTTGTCAGATTTTTCTTTCCATTTTGTCATCATTCTTTTGCTTCAGAGTAAATTAGGACTGCAACATGAATCCATAAAAATCGATTATTAAAAGCGTTGGCATCAAATCTCATTATCGACACTTAGAGATCACGTGGGGGCGAGACAGATGTAGACAGATGGGCACGTTTCTCTATCATGCTTACATTGTTTTGAAGCAGAGAAGTGCGGAAGCAGGTGGGCGGGGCCTATACTGACTGACAGGTGACAGACAGTCTGCTGAGGCAACGGCAACACAACGCAAAATAACTTTAAATTATGAATAGTTCAAAATACTTTCAGTAGTTTATGAAAATGAGACTATTGCGCGGCAGATTAGATGACAGCGGGCCGCCACAGACTCTAATTAATGGGAAACACTGGAGCATACATTTGTATATATTTTTGTATACATTAATTTTTTTCTGAAGCTATTTGACAAACATTTAGGTTTGTTTGTTATTATTATTTCATATTATTGTAACAGATCATTCAAGCAGCAACCTGTTTTTGTGCACTTATTTACTCAAAATGATCTATTTTGGAATAAAAAGGTGGAAATTAAAAATGTTTTTTTTATCCGATTCATCGATTAATTGAAAAAATAATCGACCGGTTAATTGATTATTTAAATAATCATTAGTTGCAGCTCTAGAGTAAATACATTTGTACAACTCAAGGCAGGTGTATGACACCACTCACTGCTCCCACATTAATGTGACAATAGCACCAACTGGCTTAAAGACTATAGATGAAATGTTGTTGCATCTGTACATGACATGCTTATACATTCTATAGGAAGGGTTTTGCTCTGTTATTTTTGGCCATGTGATCATGCTGGAGAGCAACAATGGAGAAAGAAGAGTTGAGAGCAGAATAACAATCATCAGATAGAAAGTGGTACAGAACAGAAACAAGCTGTGATGTTCAAAGAAAGGTGGAATTAAAATAAACAACAAAAGGAAGCCAAATGTATGTGGGAGCCGACTGCTCCGACAGCATGTCACAGCGCATGAAAGATAACATGCAGAGCATGCTGAGGCAGGCAAACTCACCGTCTTCATGTATTATGTATTCAGTTCTATTTTAATCTGTATCTACTGCAGGGTTTTGCTGAGCGTGCATGCTCTTTTTTCAGCACATCCGAACTTCACATTTACACTTTTAGTCACATTTGCACGTTTGAACTGCCCGGAGTAACTGCAGTTACTATGTGGGTCCAGTGATTAGAGATTACATGATGAATGCTTTTCCTCAAAGAAAATTGTTTAGCAGGTGCTGAGGAATACTAAAACACTTTTCACCCGGTCAGATGTGCATTTTAATGCTTGTTTGTTTTTCTCAGAGGGGGGGGGTTGAACAGCTAAAGATAATGTGTGTGAGAGAGAGCGATGACGTGCTGCAAATGGATGTGAGGCTCAGCTTTAGCACACAGCGACCGGGGCTCCCTGCTGCTGCACATTTTAGTATTGGTGCATGTAAAGAAAAGCCTGTAAAAGGCCTAGTTAGGTATGTGCATGTACAGTGAGTGTGGAAGTCTATGAGAGGTAGGGGTTAAAGCGTCAATATACTGACCATACTCATGAAAGAGTGATGGTGGAACAAAGGTTCCTGCTTCGACCTCTGAACCAGATGAAAACAATGAAATACTTTTCCCAATGAAGTGACCTTAAAGAATAATTCAACAATTTAGGTTTTATTTGTTGTTGTTGGATGAGTAAGAGTTAGTTATTTCAATATCACTCATGTCTGTCCATAGAACAGTACAGCCAGCCGCCATGAGACTTATTTTAGAATAAAGACTTGAAACTGAGGGAACATATTTGGTTTTCAAAATTAGTTTTTGCATTGATTTAGAGTTTTGCACCTTCTTCCTAAACTGGTTTCAGTTGTGTGTGTCACAGGTTTTAAAGTTAGTCCAAAAACGTATTAAATATAAAAACCTTAACTTCTGTTTCTTGTCTTTTTGTTGCCATTTGTAGGCATCCTCCTGATGATGTCGCTGTGCGAGCAGGTGCATGTGTACGAGTACATTCCCTCCATGAGGCAGACGGACCTGTGCCACTACCACGAGCGTTACTATGACGCTGCCTGCACACTGGGTGCCTACCATCCCCTCCTGTACGAGAAGAGCCTGATCCAGCGGATCAACACGGGCCCTGAGAGTGACCTCAGGAGGAAGGGACGCGTCACTCTCCCGGGCTTCAGCACCGTCAACTGTGATATCTGAGATATGAAACCTGACCCTCTGAGCCCGAACACACACACACTCCAGCCTTTTTCCGGCTGACTAAGGGAGAGGTGCAATAAAGCCACTGGAGACAAGGAGGCTGGAGCTTACAAGTTTCAATTTAGACCCATGAAGAACATAAGCCATAGCCCTCCAGGGAGGGAAATGTGGAGGCTTCTGAAAAAGCCTGTCTTCATTAAGATGGTTTACTAGACCAGTGACTGTCAGTAAGTGTCTCCAAGATGGAGTTGAAAAAAGAAGTTTCTCTCTGCTTTAGCTGAGCCACGTTAGCTGTGGAGCTGACTAGGGTAGCAACAGATCATTGTTTTTAGATAGACAAGGGAATTTTTAATAACTGAGTGTGTTTTAATGGTGTAAACTCTGTGTTTTTAAATAGTATGGGTGGTTCTCCACTTAAAGGAAGTGCCACTGTTTATAATGGTGGATTTTTTTTGTTTTTTGATTTCCTTTTTTACTGGTCCTAAGGGTTGTGAATAAGCAAAGAAGTCATCCACGCTGAATGTCATAAATGCAACACAAATACACACACATTTACACCTAACATAGAGCAGCAACACGTGCAGAAGAATGCGCAGTGTTGAAGCCAGTTCGTCTCCACGGAGACAAAGTGGAGCAGTCATATTACTGTACATTTCATCGCTCTGTGGCAGGCGTTCCTGTTCAACATTCCTCTGATATCTACTTGTGAAATCGCTTCATGTCGTCACTAGGGGTTTATTTCACATTTGATTTAAAATGACTTTCCAGTGCATGCCAACTTCCCAGCTCTCAACACCAGTCTGTTACACCTCTTTCACACTGATTCCTCATTCATTCATTAAGAAGCTTGTCTCTCAGTTAGTAGCCCACAGGAAGTACGGCGCTGGTTATCCTACCTATAGTACCATTTTTCACGGATTAATTTAAAGTAAATGGGGCCAAAATGGAGAACAAACCGGTGCTCAGAACAGCCGTAACCCTGTGCCTAGTGGTCAGCTGAACACTTTCCTTGGGTTGCCTTGTGACTGTTCAGGTACATGCAGTATATACTGTGGCAGGACTGCAGTAACATGGAGTTTAATTGCAAGCGGCGTGGAGCAGTTGATAATACTGAAGGGAGCTGTATCAGGGGATTTTCAGCTCTGCCTCAGCAATCACCAGCCCCTGTTTTTGACCTTCAGTTCACTCTTTATTGAATGTAATTTTACCACTGCGTGTAATTGCCAAACCCTTCCTGGAGCTCGCCGCTGCAGAACAGCCGGGTCTGCGTATGTGCAGGGTTATTTCTTCGTCATGTAACAGCACAAATTTCATTTCCTACAACTCAATGTCTCGCATTTCCTGAATCCTCTAGTATTGAATCCAGCAGCTTAGTGTGGAGACCATTATAAAAAAAGGAATTGGAAGCGGTAATATCGGCCAGTGTGATTTGTCTTCATCTTGGATGATTTTTTATGTTTACAGTCAGTGAGTGCCACATCTGCAGCAAGCTCTATAGGTATTAGTTCAGCGTGGAGAGGGGGTTGGTTCCTCTGCAGACTGTCAGAAAAATCTTGCCTATAATAGAGATTTTTATTGCTAAGTGTGCTATTCTACAAAATGTTCTCGTGCCATTGGTTGTGGTTTGATATAAGATGTGAAAACTTGTCTCGGAGATTTGCTTTGACTAGTCTGATGTATGTTGAATTCGATGGCTCTGTAGTTGTAGTACGTAGATGATTCTGGGGCTCTTTGTTACTTGTTGTTGAGTCGGGCTGGGTATCATTTACAAGAACTGTGCTGATACCAAAACACTGCATTTTCAAAATGTTTTATTTTTTATTGTATTTTATTGTCCCCCATCGTTTTTATAACTCAGGCAACACCTGATTAAAGTAAG
Organism: Serranus cabrilla; assembly: GCA_903364295.1. Lineage (NCBI taxonomy): Eukaryota > Metazoa > Chordata > Actinopteri > Perciformes > Serranidae > Serranus > Serranus cabrilla. Next base: position 262,406 of record CAFUXE010000504.1, read on the forward strand.
GAAACAAACACCTGAAGAAGTATTTGGTGCCAATTTTCAGCTCTTGACCATCTGCATGAGCGATGTGTATTAAAACCTCTGTTATGGTATTTTATATTGCAACACTGATACGCTGAATATCGTGATATAGTACATTTTCTGGGAAGTCTTTTGAGAAAATACACTCAGTTGCCAGTTCATTAGGTGCCAAACCTAAGTCTAGTAAATAAATATAAATTCATACAAATACATTGGAGTGAACACTCGACCACACAACTGAATCAGCATCTGTCTGAAACAGTTGTAACCATCATGAACATGGATTTATTGCAGAGCTGTTGCATGTGAACATTATTTTAATTTGCATGTATTTAACATCTTAGATTCTTAATTTGTTTTTAAATTGTGTTATTTTATTTTTTGATACACATTTAATTAGAATTCTCGGAGGAAGCCTGAGTCCCACAATTTTCAACGACAACTGCTTCTGCAATTGTTAAGCATTTTATTAAAAATAACTTTAGGTGGACCTTAACTGGAAACTGAGTGTTTGTGTAGATAAAATAACCAGATAGGAAAACTAATTCAGTGAATTACATACATGAAAAAGATATTTCATCACATTGATGCAAAATTTAGTAAATCTAAAATGGCCACAAAGCAATGAAGTTAAAATTGTATAGAAATGTCTCTGACAGATGGCAAACAGTCTCGTGTTGAACATACTGTGCCCGACTGATCAGCTATGGACATGTTTTGCAGTGAGGTTTGATACCCAGCCCCAGTTTCAGGCGGATAGTTTGTGTTTTGATACGAGGAACCCTGTAAAGTCAGCAGCTGTGTAAGGATTGTACCAGAGGTTTTAAAAACAGACTGTGGAAACAGTTTCTGAAGCTTGAGGAGATTTATCGTTCATTTTGAACCATGCAGGTTTTAAGCTCTGCTGTAGGTTTTACATTTCTCTGTTGAGATTAATGATCAAATGTTTTATTGCTTGTGATTGTAACACACTGAAGGTGCAAAAACCCTGAACATATTGTACATGTATATTTCTAATAACTTTGATTACTTTCCAATGCACAGAGCATGCAAATCAGGATCAGGGCTAAGAGTCTCAAACTGTCTGTGCTGTACTGTGCTGCAAGTAGACACCATTGTCATTAATGTTGTGAGAGGCCACCGCGCTATAAGATTTTTTTTTCTTAAGTGGTGTTTTGCAGATTTTAGTGCATGCTTGTGAACGGGGAAGTCACATCCAGCTGCGGTGCAGCTATGTGAAGTTCCCTGGGACCACTTGTTTCAGTTCAATGCATTTTGGCAACTTCATCTTCACATTTTACTGTTGTGCCAAATTCCATTTTTAATTATGTCTTAGCAGGTTTGCCTGAGGATACAGAGTAATAGCAGGACTTCGAAGGTGCTTTTGCTCCTCTCTGTGATGCTGAAGGTGTAATTTAATAGATTTTTGTTTTGGTGGACTAAATTGAAATTTTAATCCTCCTCAAGACAACATGCATTCATTGCCAGAATTCAATACAGGACATTGTGCTGAAACATGTGAGTGGTGAGATGAGAAAACATATTTGCAGACAATGTTAATTACGTTCAGCCTCTTTCTCTCCGCTCTTTACTCTTGAGGCCTATTTTTCATGTCATGTTTTTTACTCAGAATTGTGGGAGTTTCTGCACCACACTGCCTCTAAAGGATTGTTCGACATGTTGTTTTTTTTGTACATTTCCCTCCTGCAGCTTCCTGCAGTACTTCTGAAAAGAGGAAGAGAAAAAGAAGCATCCATGACTGAACATAATAAGAGTGAAAGTCCTGTTTCACTCCCAACAGCCTTAGGGTGTTCTTCTAGACTTTGATTTGTCAGTGAAGTCTCTTCTTACACTTGAATTGATATTTAAATAGACCATTTGTATGATTTCGGCTGTTGTAATTTGTCTTTTTTTACTGTGTAAATAAAGCTGTTGTACATGTCAGTGACTCACCTGTTTATTCATGAGTATATAGATGAGAGGGTTGATGACAGTGCTGCTCTTGGCCAGCAGTGAGGGCACCACGCTCGCCACGGGGCTGATGATGTTGGGCGGGCCGAATGTTGCCATCATGGCCACGACACCGTAAGGCATCCAGCACAACATGTAGCAGGCCGCTGTAGTCAGAACCATAAACAGTATGTGGTACTCTCTCCTCCGGGCCGCAGTCTTTCGGATCTTACCCACCTGTAGATGAGACAGAGAGGGTTGATGATTAAGAGCTAAACAACGTCCTGTGATCTTGTAGTGCACCCTTCACTCCACATTTATTTTTGACTGTTCCTTAAATGGACAGTTTCTCCCCAGAATTAGAAATATATACATATTTTCTTATTGTTTCTGGTGTTGGAGATTTCAGCCTTGGAGATGTCTACCTTCACTCATAAAATTAAGCTTTACTACACTTTACTTGTACTCCAAGTGCAAATGAAAATAAATTGGAAAATTTCAACAGCAATAAAACGGGGCAGGTGCAACCTATTATCTCTAACTAGATTGCAGTTAGATTTAGATGAATTTACTCACGGCTGATTAAAACTGACTGGACTCATTGCTATGGACTGTCAGAGATAGTGAAATATCATTAAACTGAAATGGTACTTTGCCATAGGCTAAATGTGATGTTTTACTAAGATAACACTTTATCTTTACAGTGGGGAAATTTATTCCTCACAGCATCTTAAGACAGAAGTTACAAAGATATAAAAGGAAAAAAAATCCAAAATATATTTACATATCCTGTTGAGCGTTGTTGTTAATAGTGCACATAGATAGTGCTCAAGAGTCCTTGAACAGCCGGAAGGGACACTTTGCAGACCTGCAGTATTCAGAAATCTAAAATCACCTGTTCAACCTTTCTTCATCCTGCTGTGGGAACTATATAAATGGACGAACTCTGGATTTGTGGATTATCTTCCGTTTTACAGTCTTCAGGAGAAGGGTAAGTGTTGCCTCATTACCAACGGTCAGTGTAACGTCAATGTATATGTATGCTAACTTTTAAGTAGCATTAGCTAACAGTTAGCTAGTCTGTAGCTACATAGATTGACAAAATTACTGTCTGATTCAATTTAGAAACGCAGTTATACTTTTCTGATAACCAGCAGTTATTTTGGGAGTGCCTTGAAACTTTTTTTAACAGGTGAAACGTCCGAAATGATTAACGTTAGTTAAATAACGAGGGTTAAAGCAAGTGGTTGACGGAAATGAGGGGGTTGTGTTACCAAAATAAAAGTCTGTTCAATACATAAGATATTAGCGTTCTAAGCACCCATCTTGTTCAATTTTTAGTATCTATCTATCTATCTATCTATCTATCTATCTATCTATCTATCTATCTATCTATCTATCTATCTATCTATCTATCTATCTATCTATCTATCTATCTATCTAGCATTATACTCAGTTTATGGTTATACTCTGTACCTGACATGTGGCAGTTACTTCACAATATAAATCCTGTTGCTTAGTTGTCTTCTGTTTGTTTGTTGATTTTTGCCGTCTCTCAGGACCATTAGGAATCTGATAAAATACTTTCCATTTTACTTGTCATTGATTTCCTGGCATCCCGGCGCACAGCAGCTATCTACCATGTTTACTCTGTGCTGTGTAAACTCAGCAGGTGAATAAACTGGCTGCTTGTAGTTTTGATTTCAAATTTTGTGTCCTAGAAACATTTACTTCAATTTGGTGGGTTGGTATTCTTATATGAGCTATATCAGCACTCATGGAGTAGCTGAAGCCGCAAGCAAGTCCCAAGTCATTTTGTTTTGGGCAAGTCAAGTAATTAGACATAATTGAGCATCAGTGGAGCAGATGGAGAGGTGACTGAAGACGTTCATTACATCTTTGTATTTAAAGTAGGTGTTGACACAGGGGTCCCTGGAAGATGGAAACAAAAATAATCTAATAATGCTGGACCTGCCGATGTTGATATACATCTTTATTGTGCAAATTCCATAACAAATTTGTTATAAATTAAATTATCAAAACCCACTTACAGGCAGTGAACCTGGAGCTTTTGTGGTCCCAAGACCCCCTAAGTGTTCAATAAAGGAGATCATAGTTTGAGAATTATTATCTTTACACGTTCTTATTCATCAGAGAACAACTTCAAGTCTCAAACAAATCTCCTTTCACTACTTGTCTGTATATTTTAAGAGGATTTATCTGACTGTGTCTCAATCCTAATCCAATTAAATGTATCTTAACGTCAGTCTGTGGATCTCTTCACACACAGATGGCTTTGCTTTATTCTTAGCCCTTTCTTCACCCTGCTGTCATGTGCATGGAGCTGGAAAGAAGCTGGGGAGTTTTCTCAGTTCACTTCATGACACACACAGCCCACTGAGCCCAGTAACGTCTCGCAACTTTATTTGAGACTCCTGCTCACTTATGCTAATGATCCTCAGTTTTAATGACCGCCAGGGATTTCAGTGCCAGCTGGAGCTCATCTCTGCTCATGAATGTGATTACTTCAAAAGAAGATAGTTACTCATGCAAGGAGAGTCCAGTCCTCTTCAATTTAAGACGAAAGTTCAACACATCATTTAAAACATTTTCTGGGTAACATGACTGTTCAGCTATAATCTTTGCTGTTGATTAGTTTGAAGTAAGAGGGTACCTGAAGGAGTCTTTTGCGCAGTGAGTGTTGTGTGTGTGCAACGGATGGATCATACAAACTGGGACACTGCACTCTAAGGTGGCGCCCACTTGACTGAAAATGATTGTCTGAGTGTAAAGGCACAGATAGTTTTGTAGCTTCTGCTCATGCACGTTTGTGTTTCTCCCACTGGCTCCCCGCCTGCTGTCTCCCAGTTTATAGACTTGTTGTTAGGATGATGTAGCACACTTTCTAGACTCGGGGAAGTTTGAACTCTTGTGCTTCACAAGGGACATTTTTGACTTTTAATTAATTTATGTTTTTAATTTTTTACCGTGTGTGGGGGTTTGAGGTGTTCTTTTAATTTTGGAAGTTCAACTTCACTTCTTGTCTTTAATACATTTTTAGGTTTCAAACACACATTTTACATCATAAAATCATGCTTTCTATTGTATCAGGCTCTCGCTCTGAGCCCTGGCTACAAAAAGAGATTGAGACTTCTTTTCATGTTTGCCCTGTGGGTGAAATACATGCTATTTTCCTGTTTCCACTCTGGTTATTGCTGCTGTATTGTGGACTATTTAATATACAGAAAACAATATATATATATATATATTTATACGTTATGGCAGTTTTTTTTCTTTAAGAGCTCCCTCATACAGCAAAACCTTTTGAGCCAAATCAAACTGAAAAGATCAGACATCTTTATAAATTCCTTGGCATGGGACTTCTGTGTTGGTGTTTTTGACTGAACAGAGCACAGCACATCATAGCCAATACATCCATGACATTTCTCTACATGCTATGTCAGTTTATATTGTTGCTGCTGCACACTATTTGCTTGGGTCAAATTGACTTACACTGTAGAGTTGAAGCATCAACACTTGAAAAAAGAGGAAACTTTTTACAGAAAACACTCAGACTTTGAGAAATTACCACTTGGTTTCTGCACAGACAAAATGACTTAGGACTTTTCCCAGATTGTATTGATATCGCTCAAAAATAGGGATCTCTTTGTGGCCAGTACAGACAGGGGAAACAACACTGTGTATACGAGACATGTGAGCATTATTTTTAGGCAGACTTGAAAGAATGTGAGTCTATCCTTTCACAAAGATCTAAAGCTCTTTACCAGAACAGGTAGGCCTACATGATAAAAACACAGTAAGCTGGGGGCCAGCTTTAAGGCTAGACTGGATCTCCCCGGCAGAAATAAATCCTTATAATACTTGCAATATTTCCACAGGAATGCACAATATCAAATATTTACTGTATATTTTATCACCTGGACTTGATTAGGATAAAGCACATATTTGTGATATTGTTTTATCTTGTATGAAGAAACTGCTTTCAGTGTTGTTTGTTTTGCGCTCAGGTCTGTAGAGTTGCTCAGATATGGCTGCTCTTGACATTGTCAGAAAATGAAACCATTTTCTCAGTCAACAGCCTCAAAACAGTCACTCTCAGCATGTGCCTGTTGGTTTGAAACACTGAGTGCATTTTGCCAATAGTGCACAGTGCCAGTTTCCTTTTGCCTGTTGACAATATTCGGGTAATTGTAGATGAATCATTAGTTTCATTAATCTTCAATAGGCCTCTGTAGGTTTTAAATTGCAGTGCTTTATTGTGTCAAATAGAGCATACTGTGAACCAATCTGATGTGAAATTATTGGGTTTCAAGTAAGTGGCAACCTCAGGGGCTGAAAAGTGAAGCCAGTGAAAAGGTTTATTGGCTGAACACGTGATGCTCCAAAACCAAGTCAGTAAGGGACCTACATGTTAAAATGCTCATATGTATATATTAAGGTCTAAAAATGATGCATTATTAAAGATGTGTTCATTTGGAGTAACAGAGAGATGCCATCACAGATGGCAGTCAGTAGTTAGGAGTAATCAGGCACTGCCAAGATTGCGACAGGCGGAGAACCCACTTTGAGCTTTATTTAGGCTCTTCAGAAACCTCTGGCTTGACATGGGACACTACATCCATATTTAATACAGTCTGTGGTCCAGAGATGCACTTCCTTTGAAGGACTAAATGACTGATGTACATTTTTTGAGGACTGTACATATGGTGCAAAAAAGTGTCTGAACAAACTATATTTCTAACCAATTAAACTAATGTGACCCACATAAGCGAAGGGCACTTTGTGAAAGCTGCTTACTGACACTTGAAGGTCGTTTCAAACAGAGAACACATTTCATTTTGGAAAGAGCCACACGGCACCCAGAGATTAGTCAGACTGCTGACGAGAGTCTATCGACAGTTGCTCCTGCTTTTCCAACACCTGTGGGCCAAAGTGCTTTATAAAAATATTTGATCAGAAGGACTAAAGGAACAAGAAGATGCTTGAGTGGCTTTGTACTCTGTCAGTGCAGCTATCTGTCTGAGGTGTGATGCTGTGATAATCCCCTGCCTGACCTGCTCTGCTTTCAGGAACAGACAGTCTAAATCCCTCCAGTGCACAGGATTTAAGTTACTTCAAGCAAATAAAGTCTCTCCCAGAAAAACTCAATACACCAGTATCAACACTATGGCAACTGGAGCTCTCTTCTTCATTGTTAAGTAAAAAAAAAACACGTTTGTTCAGGGCAGTCCCCTATTTAGTGCAGAAGTAATGCCTGCTCCTACTTTCATTTCATGTATCTGAAAGATATTTAGTGTTATAAAAGCAGGAATTTCTGGCACAACTTCAACTACTGACTTGGTGCGAGGAAAAGTAACACCTCTTATCATCAGACCAATGCATTGGTTTTATCGGGTGTGTTATGAAGTCAGCTCTGCAGTCAGGGTACAGAAATCTGAACAAAACAAATCCTACTGTATACCAGGGGTTTTTTTGCTTCTATTTTGGGATCTATCACCTTTGTTCACTGTGGTGTGAGGCATCCCAGTAGACAGTGGGTAGTCCCTCTGGAAGAGAGATAGGAGATATTCCTTTGGTCCTGGCAGAGGACTGGGAGACTTACCTTCTTTTCTGGATATTTCCAGCTCCCTAAGAAGACCAGAAATATTACTTAAAATTCCTCTTCCTTCCTTGGCCTGTATTTTGCACCCAGTTAAATCACAGAGCCATAGAGTTCTTAAATGCACAATATGTCATTTTCAAATCAATCAAAAGTCCTGAATTAGTGTGATATTGTGGGAGTTTCAGCCATTTGTCCTCAGCTTTCATCATGATGGAGATTTGTACAACTTATACGGACTTTGTGATTTAAACCAACACTGTTTGGCAGTCAAAGGGCTGCAGGTCGAGCACCTACTCATTTCTGCACAGCTAGTTTCTCTGACAACTTTAGGAGGAAATTAAGGAGGGTTTTACTCGGAGCTGAATTACCCACACAGGTCTCCTGCTTTTGAAAAACTGCAGTGCCCTCCGTTAGTCGCTGACATTCACACTGTTTTTGTGGAGCTGTTGATGGAGCCTGCATTTAGGTTTGAATGGTTCTCATGGATGTTTTGAAACGTTTTTCAACAGCAAAGTCAGTAGTTTTGCCTTCAACATCAGACAGCAAAACAGCAGAAATATTCACACACATTTGATGGCATCCTACCTGTTTGACTGCCCATAACAGCCTGCTGTAGCAGTAGACCATCACCACGATGGGTAGACCCAGGCAGAAAGTAAAGAGGCAGATGATGTAAGCGTGCGACTGGGCCGTCTGAACCGTCCAGGACACAGAACAGCTGGTTCCCGCCCCCTCGACACCGTAGCTGCTCCAGCCCAGCAGAGGGGGAACTGTCCAGAACAAGGCGTACAGCCAGGAGCCCCCCACGGCCAGCAGGGGCTTACGATAGTCTAGCCCGCGCTTGTTGTATACAGTCAGCGTGCTGTAGCGGTCGTAGGAGAGGATTACCAGAGAGATCAACGACACAATACCTGAAACACAGTCATAGATAGAATATGTTAGCTATTATCATGAATAGGTGTACCAAAATTAATCCGTTATAGGCGTACAGAGATGTCAGTATTTGTAATAATTCAACCAACAGAATGATCTGAATCTGTATTTGAACTCAGAAGACCGAAAACGGGTGAGGTTTGTACCGGAAGTCACATTGAATCAGACAGATATTGTACGTTCAAACCTAATATTCATTGGCTGTGCAATTTTATAGAAAATCTGTTTCTATCACATCATTCAACATGGTGGCACTAAAATAAAATAAAGCTCGAAAATAAAAGAACGATCCTCTTAGGGGCATGAATATCAGAACACAAGTCTGTGCGGATATTTCACTGGATGAAAAGCAAACACACGTTGAACAGCTGGTGGCACTGAAGGAAACATCAGGGATCACTAAAGACATCAGGGTTCGTCCTCTGGGAGCATGATGACAATTTCATGGCAAACCATGTAATAGTTGTTGGGATAACCTGTCTGGACTGAAGGAGAGGACCTTCCAACGTCCCTGAGGCCACACCGCCAGTTATATAATAATAACCTTTATTTTAGAGCACTTCTTAAAGCCCACGTCACAAAGTGCTTCACAAAGCAGCTTAAGACGTTAAATCATGAGGTTTTAAAAGAAAACAGATTTGAAAAAGATAATTTGGGGTATAAAATCCAATGCAAAAAAAACTTTTCAAAGGAAAAAAAGCAGTTCAGCAGTTCAGTTACAGTTTAGTTCAAACTCAGATAAAATCATGAAAGGCTCTCTGATAAAAGTATGTTTTAAGAAGGGATTCAAAGGAGATCACTGACTCAGCTGGTCTTATTTCCTCGGGCAGTCCTTCAGAGCCCTGGGGCCCTGACTGTAGACTCTGTCCCCCTTTGAGCCGGGCCTCTGGATCAGATTAAGACCTCTGCCCGAGCACCTCGAACTTCTGAGATGTGGCGCAGAAGCAGCACCTAAATAATAACCATTAAATCCATTTTAGACAGTGCTAGAAAGTAGGAGTGATGTCATCTCTCTTTTTTTGAACCTTTGCTCTTCTTGTGACTCAGTTTTCAGCATAATTGCTTATTAGCCCGAGGCATTATAAAGCACCCCGCAGATTCCTTGAGGCTCAACCTGAATTAGTCAAGAATGAAAACTGTCTGCCAGGATGTTCTTCGCTTTCATACTCTTCTTGACTCTACATAATTTACTCAGCTTGGTTTGTGGTTTCTCAGCTGTATTGCTTTCCATACAAACTCACTGAAGTCCTTAGTAAGACATCAGTGGTAGTGATTTCAATTTAAGTATCTTAGTAAAACCTGCTGAAGGGATTCAAGATTTAAATCATACGGTTATCCCAGTGGCAACTAAACAAAGAACCCATTAAACCGCCTTTACTGCTGCCTCACAAGTTGACCATTGAGTAATTTATCTGTAAAATAACCAGACTCCAACGAAGTTGGGACACTGAGTTTATATTTATATAGTTTATATTATAAGATATTATATAAAAACTCAATTGCATGGGTAAAATTCTGATCCAAAGCATATGTTAGAAGGCCAGAATACATGAATGTGTCTTAATTTGAAAGGTAACATCTAGTTTTTGTTGTTGTGCTTGTTAAGCATGTGGCTATAACACAACCAAGACTACATCAGTTTTTTCTTTTGTCTACCCCTATCCACTTGCTGGCAAGTGGGTTTTAAGAGGTTAAATGTCTTTTTACAGTTTTCAATATGTGTCACAAAGGATTAGCTAAATATGGCGTTCTGTTTCATTTACGTTTTGGACAACATCCCAGCGTTGGGTTTTAGTATTTGGAGATAAAAATACATGAGTCCTTTGTTTCTGTTTCCTTTATTTCATTTTTTATACACATTTGTGCTTCATTTATTCTGGGAGACGTCACTTATGTTTCATCGTTTACTTTGTGTGCATCTGAACTCGCTTTGAACCCCTGAAAGTAGAAGAGCCAGACAAGCAAGAAAATGATCCTCAGTTCCCATCATCTAGCGCTGCAAATCATCCTGAACAACGATGTGATGACACCAAAAAACGACATCCAGAAAATGTTCCTTAAAGTCAGTGGCAGTAATAGTGGAATAGTAAGAACTCCATGGAGTTATTCTGACCACTAATGAGGATATGCCTCCGTGCTAAAGTCTCTGACTCTTTCTGACTTGAAGCATCAATTCTCATCCTGAAGAAGCCACAGAGCTCAGGAAGTAACCTGAGGGTTAAACTGATCACTGATAGAGTATGCAAGGCCTGTCTCTGCCCTACATTCATATTCAGAGTTTCCACTATTCTGCTGGCTTAGGGGAAAAACTTTACATGGAAGGCAAAGCCAGGTCATTAAGATAATATTCACCTTTATTAGCAGAGCATGGGTTCACATGCAAGGAAGTTGGCTATATTTTTGGCAGAATAAATCTGGGAGTGCAAAGTGAATAACCAGTACTTTCACCCTTCCTCATTAGGGTTAAGCTGCCATTGAGCAAGGCCCTTCACCCTCAGCTCCTCCAGCTGATAAGACTGCAGATCTACAGGGCAGCTTCTAGTTATTATGTTACTGTGAGTATGAGGGTGTTCCTAATAAGAGAGGTTTCCGCTCAGTGAACCTTCCCTGAATAAATAAAATGTACAGATGAACAGGCTCAGTACAAAGACAACATAGCTGGACAAATGGAGTCAAAGATTACCCTATTTTGTATGAAAAAAAGATGTATATATAAATATTAGATAACAGCATCGATGATCAACAATGAAATCCGATGTCTAAAGAAGTACAAGTGAAATGCTTTGTAATTTGTAACGTATAGAAATACTTTAAAGAAATAAATACTGAATGGAGGAACATATCCCCATGAATATCATGTACGATATCTAACGAAATCTGACACATTCACCTCCACCAAAGAGGTTATGTTTTCACCAGCGTGTGTTTCTGTACAAAATAACTCAAAAAGTACTGCACGGATTTGGATTACATTTTTGGACAAGGAACCGGTGATTAGATTTGCGAATTTATATTATTGCGGTAGTGACCCTATTGCCTTCACTAACTGCCGCCATCTAGTGTATGAAATATTTCAATGGCAGTGTGCTCCCAAAATACACTCTTTCCAAAAAATCCATAACGTGTGCAATTTGGTATTGCGTAACTGACCCTATTGCTTGGCGGAGGTCTGCACTCTCTGAGTGCTTTGAGTGATCTGATCACAATGTGTTTTGGACCCTGTTTACACTAGTATTTTGCCTGTGAGCCGATCATCCAAGACACATTTTAAAACCAGGTGTAAACAGAGTCTGTGTGTAGTTAGATATGTGACCTAGAACTTGACATACTTGCATATGGAAGTTGGAACTTGGAAAGAAATGTACATACAGAACTTAAGCAAAATAAGCCTACCTGTGTATTACATGAGACATAAATGGTGGGTGAACTGTCTTTGGCGGCACTAAACCCAGGGTGCAGTGACTGTGCCTCTGCAAACATGATAGTGGACATAGTGGAAGGGGAGGTAAAAAGTGCGTGAGAATCATGACCTTTATTTCCCAGTGTGACGACGTTTTACTGCCTGACTCTTCTTGAAATATTTTGCTCTCTAATTTGTCAGATGCCAATATAGATAGATTTTAAACTGTGCAACCTTATTAACAGTTGGAGTTGATTGTGATGGTAATGCATTGGAAATATATTTAGTTTCTCAGGTTTCATCATCACATGGTTTCTTTGCCTTCTTTGTCTGTGGCTGATAAGAGCTGCATGTCACTGCTTTCCACAAGCTGCACACATATTTTGCAGCAGCAGCAGCCACCACCACCACCACAGGGTACTATAACCAGCATGTGTTTTATGATTCTGCCTGGTTTGTAGTTGCTTGGAATAATATTATTATTTAGAGCAGCTACAAAAAGGACTAATGCTCCCTGAAACGACCATTTCAGTGCCTGAACTTTTCAAATCTAACCCTGTGACCCATCTGCTGCTGCCTCTTCCTCTCTGGAGCTCTTGACCTTTTGTATTTTTTCCTGTGTCAAGGCATCGTGCGTACCAACAATTGCCTTTATAAGTCAAACAGGGAAGGATGAGTGACAAATTCCCCCTAGTTATTGGACATAGAAAGTAGTCTTATGGTTCAAATTTAACCGTATTACCACGTGGCATTTAAGTAATTGGGAGTTAGAGGACCGAATATCCTGTTTGTCTCAAAAAGAAAAACATGCAGCACCGACACCATAAATTGAAATAGCGTGTGCAGTTTGCAGGGCAGCCACATTTTTAGAAAAATAAACAATAGAAACACAGGCCTACTGCTGGACAGGTCTCCAGACTACCACAGGACAAAATGCATTCACACCTGTGTGCACATTTTAATCAATCAAATCAAATCAGAATTATTTTATTTATCCCAGAGAGGATATTCATTTAGTCTGTTGACTCTGGTATTAGACAGCCTGGTGCCTGTTGGAGCGAAGGATCTCTTGAATGTCTCTGTCCTACAACGGGGAGAGAGGAGCCGTCCACTGCTGCCTCTCCGATCCATGAAGGTGCTGTGCAGCGGATGATTCGTGCAATTCACGATGGTCTCGAACATCTTCATGGTGCATCTCTCCACCTCCTCCTCCAGTGTGTCCCGCCTGCCTCCAATCACTGATCCAGCTCTTTTGACCAGTCTGTCCAACCGCCTTGCATCTCTTTGTCTGATGCTGCCTCCCCAGCAGACTGCAGCATAAAACAACTTGCCACCACAAGGTGATAAAACATCTGCTGCATCTCACTACAGATGTCCAAAGATCTGAGCTTCCTTAAGAAAAGAGGCGGCTCTGCCCCTTTTTGTAGAGAGCGTCTGTGTGTAGGGACCAGTCCAACTTATTATCCAGGTATACACCTAGATACTTAAAACTTGGCACCACCTCAATGTCCACCCCACCAGTATCCACTGGCTGAAGAGAGGGCTTGAACCTGCGGAAATCTATGATCATTTCCTTTGAGGTGTTCAGGAGGAGATGGTTCTTGTGACTCCAGTCACTGAAGGCTTTTATCAGATCCCTATATATATTCAGATTCCTGTCCATTCCTGATACACGCCACAATAGCAGTGTCATCCGAGTATTTCTGGTTGTGGCAGGACTCAGAGTTGTATTTGAAGTCCGCTGTGTTCAGTGTGAACAGAGATGGAGCCAGAACAGCTGCTGCTTCAACTAACCTGCATGTGTTTAGTGTCAAACTCATGCAGAGAACATGCAAATGTTACAGGAATCCAATCACCACCTCCTGTTCAAACCTTGTGGGCGTGAGCCGCCGGGAATCACACTAACATACATTTTAAAATAAAATCCAATGGAATTGATTACATGAGATCAAAGGGTGATGGAGAGGCGGCGTGTCAGCTGACTCAGAGGCTTCAGCACAAAGTGTAAACCTCACCAACAGAAAATCCACATAGAGTGTAACGAGATCAGCTCAGAGAAATCTTTCTTTGTAGTTGCTGGTGGTTCGTACTTTACATACAGATCACTAACAAGATGGTTTGTGTATCTGTGGTGGAATTTTCTTTTTTTGTTGACAAGTTGGGGTGTGTGTGTGTGTGCTGATAATCAGACATGTGGGAGTAACCAACTGGGATAAACTTTTATCTGACAAATCATAGCCTCTGCCCTTCTACAAACACTGTCCTCTGCAGAATAACAAGTGTTATTTCTTCCAACAGCTTAACAACATGTCTAGTACATGTTTGCTTCACAAATTGATTTTTTTTTCCAATGTATATATTGAAGAAAAACAAATGAAATGCGTCATTCTGGTGCAATGCAAGAACAAATCCCCAGACGACCATCCATTCAGAGACACATAGAGACGGACAACCATTCACGCTCTCATTCAACCCACAGCCTTCTTGCTGAGGCGAGAGTGCTAACCATTACTGTGTAGCTCTGTATTATGTCATGTTTGACTCAATTTGCCTTACTTTTACCGTGCATGTTGTGCAATGTAACTATTGTGCATGCACACATTTTAGTGCCAATACTGAAAGAAATATCGAATGCTCTGATGATTCCCACCACTGACAAGCAACAGGGCAGCACTTTGCAAAATCGTGCTACGAGGGGTTACAGGGGCATTATGTACATGGACATTGTGGACTTTAGTGAGGATTATAGCCCACATGTAGTGAAAAAAAATGTTGTTAAATCTGAGGCGGTCAAGCCTAGTTTATCACACAGATTGGGTCTTTTTATTGGTTCCCAACCTCGACTTAAAGTGCATTGCCCAGCTGTTTCAGGAAATTACTTAATCTCTTCATAAAATGAAACAATGTATTTCTGATCCCTTTTTATTGACTTAGGTCTTCTACAAAGTAGTTACAAACAGGTTTTGGTGGTCTGTAAAGTATTACAAAACAGACTACCGCATTGCTGCTTCTGGCCTTCTCATGGGATCTGATGACGATATGAAAAATAATCCTTTAAGCGTAGGAGCGGCAGGTTAGGTAATGCTCGTCTAAAATTTTTAAAAAAGCCCCAAACAAAATGATCTGCCTGCACTGTTGTTTCCAATGTTCATTCAAATGTTGTTGTCAAAGTAAAGGAAACATTTCATATTGTTCTCATATTGGAAGAAAATAATAGCTATGACTAATTTTAACTGTCAGGGAAAGTCAGCAAGATAGTATAGGATTGTATAGAAACCTATAGGGAGTACAGGAAACTCTGTACTTGTATTCTGATTAAATATCCCACCCTATAGGCTCAACCCAAGAACTGTTGTTGCCTCTTTTTTTCCGAGCTTTTCCTCATCACGCCTTGATTAATAATGGATGCTGAGTGTCCTGGGTTGATTGTACTTCTAACATTTTCCTGACAAAACCAAACAGGGTTTCTCTTGATCAAAAATATCTGAACAAGACTGTCATTTCCAGACTGAAGAAACACCTGTAGTCATTTGTAAAATGATTAAGCCATTACAGGATTTTACCCCCGTGGCACCATGGCAACACATTTATTATCTTGATGTGTTTCAAGCTTGCACTGCCAAAACCAGTTTCAACACGTCATTCACCAGCTGGAAACAAGCTACTCCACTACACAGGAGTGATTCCCACCAGCAATGATGTGCAGAATTAATCATGTAATTAGTTTCACTGGAATTATTATTGATTTCATGTGGACCTTAACGGACCATGCTGTATAATGACCTTTGAATAATATCAAGATTGAAGGTTTTCATCCAGTCCTTGGCCATGTTACTCTTTTGACACAATTTAAAGCACTTCTCATGATTTAAAAACTGTATTATAGCACTTGAACCACATAATGCTTGTGGTAAATGCACAGATTTTAATGAAAATACAAGTAGGGAATATTTTGTTATATTACAGCAGTGATTTGTTTCAGTGTGCGTTAATCTCTTTATAGCTATTCTAAACACGTTGCTGCAGACTGTTCATTGTGAAACCACCTGTCTCTGTGATACACTAAATGAAAAACAATGTGTTTGCTTCAACTCCTCAACTCCCGGCTCTGCTGTCATGCATCATGGTTAGCGCTGTGTAGATGGCTGGGGAAGATGGGACTTGGTTATTTGCAGCAACATGGTAGACATATGTGGCCAACATATCACCTTCTGATGAAAAACCCACACATGATGGATGTCCTGTCACTCTCACTCCCAGTCTTGCCAAGTAAACCCAGTAGACAAGCAACTAATCTATTTTTTTGATGTGACCTCGACCTTCTGATGTCATTTTTCTGCTGCTTAAAGCTGCAACAGTGTCACTCTGTTCCCTTGACTATTTATGCACAAAAATGCACATTTTGCAAGAATTATGACCAACATAGGTCATGTCACCAACCTTTCTAATTAATGTTTTAATTATAATTTGACAGTTTGAATGCGGTCAGATTATTGAGGAGAACAGTTTGCATTCTCTGAACTTTTGATCTATGTTACTCTATTATGGTCATGCTCTTTGCAGGCCCAGCGGGATCACCAAAGAGATCCAGTGTGCCTATACTTCAGCTCAGCTTTCTGTTCCTTCTCTCATATCCCACATATTGAGCTGATGTCCCACATTTTGAAACTACTTAACTGAATGTAGTGGGTGGAAGATGATTCTCAGAGGGCTTTTTTCTGCCCTATGATGTGCCACTCTACACCTGCATCCCTACTGAAACCCAAAGGTGATTGCCAGACTGATAAGGTAACATCACTTATATAAAAAAAACTACATGTAGCTATTTCCAGCTCTCCCAATCTTGCAGAGTCAGCAGGCTGCAGTAATAGGCTACCACAAGTCAGTTTTCCCCGACTCTGAAATTTGTAGAGACTCTAAATTGCCCATGCAGTCATAAAAAAAAGCATCCATATAGTAAAAATGTCTATTGATCTGATCACCCCCGCCTGTTCAGGATATATATATATATCATTTATCATATCATTTATCATAATCCATCCTGAAAGTGGCATCCAATTGTTGAGATCATTTACTCAAAGTCACAAATATGAATCTCGTGGTGGCGCTAGAATGGTGATATTAAATTATGTTCGGTTTGTGTTTGTCTGCCTCTCTGCTGAGAACTTAGAAGATTTTTGGTGTACAAACATAATTTAAAACATGATCACAAACAGCAGTGATACTATGTTTAATAAATATAGACTTTTAAAAGTCATGGTAATTTGGAGAATTGCAGCAAAAGTGTGGCCCCCGGGAGGAAAAGACAGGAGATCACTAGTCGATAGGATTCATGTTCTAAGGGACCATGAACGTCCCCAGAAACCATCCAGTAGTTGTTGAGATATTCGGTCTAAAGAGTGGTGGCTTTGTTTGTTTTTTTCATGCTGTGGATGATATAAAAAGAAAGCTCTCTAGCACATAATTCCGTGTCCCATTATTACGTTATACACTCGCAAATGCATTTCCTCTCAAAAGAGTTCAAATGTGACACTGAGAAAACATGTGTAAAGCTGCAATAAACGAGGCTATGACTCATCCTGCTTCCGGCGTTCTGTTTTTCTCCCAGAAAACCAGAGGCACTCTGAATAGATCTTTAGACGACCCGGGTGGCTTTTCTACGTCCTCACTGCCCTCTGTGATATGAATGTCGCCTTCAACAAGCCTTTAAAACATGATCGCTAGTTAGAACTCTCCCTAGGCAGTTCAAATACAAGTGGTGATCAATCCTGATATTACATATGGTTTGTGAGTTTGAGCCTGTTTTCTCCTCTGAAGGAAAGACAGCAGGGAGATTTCTAGATGAAATTAATAATTCAAGGCAGGATAATATGGGTGTGGGCAGTTTTACCAAAGAACTCTGCCGTCTTCTCACATGTCAAAGTGTAGCCGTCCATTCGTGGACATGTGAAGCTGATGATGTAATGTTCATATAACGACACCATTACTGGGGAGAACAAGATGTCCTCGGCCACTGCGCTGCGCTCCAAGCTGCCGAACACATTGACATATTGTGCGCGCTTCATTCAGGAGTTTTCACTGTGAATGAAGGTGCAAGATGATTGTGAATGTTTTTGTTCTGTGCATTTTCATTTGGACAATACATTCTGTATGCAGTGTCAGAAAAAGAGAAAGAAATAGAATTACGCATGGACAGGCAAACAAATGATATAACTGGGTCACATTCAGGGGCACTATTTGTTTTGTAATGTCACGTTTATTGATGACATTTTATGTTTTGGATATCAAAACGTATTAATTGGATGTAAAATGTATTTGTATTCCAAGGGTGAGAATTAAAAATGACCCTGAATTATCACAGTACACGTGCTGTTATTTACATGCAGAGACGCACATAAGTGCCTGTGAATGTGATGGTGACATTATCAGTGATCTGTTATTATCCATCCATTATGCCGTTCACAATGGTGGAAAAATGAGCAGAGGGTGTAAAAGT
Source organism: Serranus cabrilla (assembly GCA_903364295.1). Taxonomy (NCBI): domain Eukaryota; kingdom Metazoa; phylum Chordata; class Actinopteri; order Perciformes; family Serranidae; genus Serranus; species Serranus cabrilla. Next base: position 280,826 of record CAFUXE010000504.1, read on the forward strand.
CAGCTTCAAAATAATTGGTAAAATGTCTTTTTTTCACGTCTGTCCTCTTGTATCTGCTTTATTTTCTTCTATTCTTATTGGCAATGTCCCAAGACTTCAACATCTACTGAATTCAGGCAGTTTTGTTATCATTGACAGATTAATAGACAGGCGTAATAATGAGAAGTCCACCCCAGAAATGACTTAACCATCCAAATCTGCTCTCACCCAGCTGTGCTAAATGATGTATCCCACACATCACTTTCTAAACTCGAAATAAGGGCAGATGTTGTGCCTATACATTCCCAAGAATCAGATTTCCACATAAAATGTAAATAACAACAATTTATCCCATATAGGACAGTCTTCACCCAGCACAACTCTAGAACCTCCAGTCAAACTGTGGGAAAAAGTAGAGCTGATGAATCTAGATTCTCATACTGCATTTCCATCCTCAAATGTTTTCATTTTAATGTGAGTTTTTGACCAGGGCGCCATTTTTTTCCTGCTTGAAAACAGAACAAACGGTCCCAATTTGCTTGTGTCGTTCAGCGCAACGTCACATGCTTCGTTGCTCTGATTGGCTGGAGGTCTATCCAGAGGCACTCTGGTCACAACTTACTGATGATGATGCTTGGAAGTAGCTTGGAAATGAGTTTCCAGATTTTTACCATAGACTGTAGATTCTAGACTCTAGATTGATGCACATTTGCAAATACGTCTGCCAAAAATAATGCAAGGACTTCAGGAGCAGGGAAATGTACATGCTGTTAAATCAACTAAATAAACCAATGTAGAATCCATTTTAATATAGAATTATATTTTAGGCTCTTAAATTTAGAACTTGTGTTGGTTTGAGTTTGACAAACAATTTGTGGATTGAAAAAAGGACCACATAAAACAAAAAGAACCCATTGGTTAATCTCATAAATTAGCAGTTACTAGAAGAATAAGAGCAATTTATGGATGCAAAATATGTATTTGTATATATATACTGTATATTGCTTCCAATGTCTCGCCAGCTGCATATTCTCATTGGCACAGCAGAACAACACACTGTAAGAACAGTCCCTGTAGGCCTTGTGAAACAAGGACTGAATATGTTTACTGGTGTTTGTAACCGACTGAGTCACTGGACAGCAGCCTCTATGAGATTAGCGCTATCGCCAGCAATCAGCACCATGCTGAGTCAAGTCCTGCACACAGGATACAGAAGAATAACACACAGTAACAGCAGAAGAATAAATTAACCAACACAAGGGTGGTCCAGATGATCTATTAGTGTTCATTCACTCAAGAGACAAACATGCAGTTTTTAACCTTTAAGGAGGCAAAATAAAAGCCCCCTGCTGTGTTTGTTGTAATATCTTGAGGAGTGAAGTCAAGTGGACTGTCCAGCACTGTATGTGGGCTGATTAGTGCTGAGAATAGATCTGAGCTCACAAATTAACAGATTTTTTTAGTAGCTGGATGGCAACTATTTGAGTCAAGTCAATTCATGCAGCCCAGTCTCACAGCCACTGTGTGATACCGATGCACTGGGCTTCCTTTACTGTGTGTATGAGACACACCAGGCTTTCTTTTGACTGTAATGTAGACACACTGTTCTACACTTTGGGTTAATGCATTGGCCTCGAGCAGAAAGGCTTTTCTGTATTATTCTATATAGTCTCGTATAAAACAAATCCCAAAAAAAGACAACGTCAGATGTCCTTCTCTCTGGCTTGTTTGTTACGCCCGAAAGGCTAATTTTTAAAAGCAGGTTATGTGATTTCAGTAGTTTTGGACAACCATGGAGGAATAAACCATATCAGCCTTTGGCCTTAAAGGTAATACATGTTAGTATGAGATTTCTTTGGGATTTGTTGACATTAAGAATGTAAAGATTTTCCATGTTTTAGCCTTCACGTTTGACAAATGTGCCATGGCTGAGGGCGTGACTCTCTGGATCCCTGGTGTGTTTTTGTGTTTTTCTCCTTCCTTCTTACTCCCAGCATTGCTCTGTCCATCTCTTCCTCTGTGTGTGTGTGTGTGTGTGTG
>CAFUXE010000504.1:284170-321145 GCA_903364295.1 Serranus cabrilla
GAGATATGTACTGAACTTACCGAAGCAGGAGTTGATGAAGCCGTACCAGCTGCAGCCGCTGCTGCCCAGCAGCCACCTCCCCCGGATGCTGGAGGCGAAGCTGAGCGTGGTGCCGAACAGACACACCAGCATGTCGCTGACGCTGATGTTCAGCAGCAGCATGTTCACCGGCGTCCGCAGCTTCTTGAATTTGCAAAACAAAAGCAGCACGATGAAGTTGTTGAGGAAGCCGAAAGTCATGATGAAGCCCAGCACCACGGAGAGCACGACGAAGCCCGTCGGGGAGAGCTTCCCCCGGCCCGCCGGCGCGTCCACCAGCTCCCGGTCATCACTCAGGTTGAAGCTGTAATTCAGACCAGCCTGACCAGAATACATCCTGCTGTCCATTCATCGGAGCTTGTCTTCACTCTGTGCAGGTTTAACACGTGGAAAGTTTGTGAACAGCAGCTTCCTTCTCAAGTCTCTCCCCATGCTGTGGGACATGAAGACCTGATTCATGCTCTCAAAAAGCGCATTCCTCCACTGCCCCAAACCTGACACCGACCCGCAGCCTATGAAACAACTACAAAGTGCCACCTGTTACTTCGAGGCATCCTCCTCTCCGTGTTCAGCACCGTTTCACTGAGCGCGCCAGCTCCTTTGCTATTTCAGCAAAGCATTAATTCGTCATAGTTTATAATAAGACTTTTCCTACGTGGTATTTTATGCATAAAGTCACTAAAGTGAGATAAGTTGTAATCCGCGCTCACGGTGAAGACGCACGCTGCTGCGTAAAGTGCGCTCCGCTCCGCTGCCCCGCATCTTTTAAAGGCGACTATTACGTCACGAGACATCGTTGTGACAGGGGGCCATGGGGGGTGATGGCTGTGTGTATGGGTGTGTGTGTGCGATAGAGGGAGAGAGAGACAGAGAGAGAGAGAGAGCTTGACAAACACCAAATTTACATGTAAGGCAATGTAACAAGAATCTGAAACCCAAGTAGATCAGAGTTTATCTGTCCCTAAATTAAAAATGCTTCCGTAGGAGAAGAAGACACATAAACGGAATATTGTGTTAACCCTGTTATTATAATTATGCTTTGGCGATATTGTTATCTGAACTTATATGCATATGGAACTGAAAATGAAATTGGCAGAGCTAAAGATGAATGTATGAATGCTGCTGGGAACAACAACCCTGTAATTACTGTTTAATATATAACACAAGATTGTTCCTGCAACCTTCATTCCAAGAAAGATGGGACTTAAATTAAAAATTAAACAACTGAAGTTTGAAAAATGATACAAAATATCAGCACATGGTTTAAAAAGACTATTTTGAAAGACTTAAAAATTACATAAAAACGTAATGTAGTTCAGGCTCATAAATAAAAAACAACGTCCGTACAAAGAACAAAAAATAACTTTTATTCCCTCACCATCATAAAACGTGTTTCCTGCAGTTCTTCCACATTTTGAAAGGAAAGAAGATGTTTTATTATGGTCACATTCCCAAGTGTGTTACATCACCAGAAAGCACAGGATGTGCTTTACACAGTGCATCAAGACTCAAACAGATGGCAGGTATTGTGTTTAAAGTCGAGACTTCAGTGTCATTTGGACATATATGAATTGCCAGGTCTCAGGAGGATACTGAAAACTGCCTTCAGCCATGTTTTTGTGAGTTATTTCCTGTACAATCAATAATCCAGCCGAGTTTATTCAATAGAAATAAGATTTTCAATAACATAGACTGCATGTTTCTTTTCACGAGTGTTAGCCGCAATCTGCTGTGACAGTAAAACACGAAAAGTGTTCTTTTCCCAAACTTCCAGAAACTTCATAGGCTGTCGATCCGCGCTCACAGAGCTCTCAAGAGCAAAACAGACTTCCTTTTATTGGATTTGACTGGTCTGTTTGCTTTTTGAGCATCACCAGTTTCTCTTTTATTCCATAGACAGTTTTGTACTTGTCAAAGCAAAATGTGAAATAAATAATTAATCATCCTCCAATTCTTTTATTGCAGTACAGCAATAAATAATTATATTAGTAACACCAGTGACTGTCTCTGTTCAATGTTGATTTAACTACTGACCTGAACACACACCTCTATATTGTTACTGTATGTCTGTCCAGCTGTTTATTGTTTATGTTTCTAAGTCAAGCTCCCTCTGTATCTGTTAACAATATTTTTTATTGAAATTTGAAGTTCTTTTATCAGAACTAGTAATAATAATAACTAGAAAAGCACTCGGAAAGCACAGACCTCCGCAGAGGCAATAGGGTCAGTTACGCATTACCAAATTGCACACCTGTAAGATTATATTGAAAGCATGTATTTTGGGAGCACAATGGCATTGAAATATTTATCCACTAGATGTGTTACGTGTTAGTAGATTATGGAGAAAACATCTCAAGCTACAATCCTGGTTCCCAAAAGGTTGTAATGCTGTGAAAAACATACAATGCTCATTGCATTATACATTTTATAAATCTTTTGATCTTTATTCACTTGAATACAGTAAAAAGACAGGTTGGATTTTGTACATATAAACTGAATTCTGAATATGATGCATTCTGTTTTTATTCACGTTTAAACATCAAACCAGCTTCTTCTGGGTTGTAAAATTGGAGACGTATATGTGAGTATAACAAGTTTGTTCAGCTTTAGAGTTCAAGCAATAAGCGAGTGAAATGACTACTGATTGGGTCCATTCGCTCTTCTCAGTGGTTCACAACACTTCTACACTTTAAATAATGAAGGCTCTGTGCAATGAACGGCGTCATAACCTGAAGTTTATTAAAGAAATAGTTTTGAGAAATGTGTGGCCTGCTGATAAGTTCTGCCTTCTGATAATTTAATGTAGGACTGAAAAGAATTTTTTTCCCCCTTTGATGAAAATCACATAAAGCAACGACGAGAGGCAATTTAAATAAGCAGACTGTTCCACTGTGGCTTTAACTGCGAGCGCCACTTTCCTTAACAGCCAGCATCTTTTGATTGCATTTTAAATGTGTGTGCATTGAGAGCTGCAAGGTAAGCACAGCCTAATAGTGCTGCAATGACACATGTGGAACTGCTGCAATCACTGAGCCCGAGGCGTCCACATACATTTACATGATGGCAAGATGTTCCTATAACATGCTAAACTAGAGACGCACTTCAATAATTAGCTCCTTTGTGATGTCAGAGCTACAATTTGTGGAAAATCTTGGGGGTCATACCGTGTTTTTCAGATTGTGTTGAAGTAAAGTTGTTCCAAATGACTGATAAATCCATCTCATAAAGCACTGGATGAGCAGTAGATGAGTGTGTGTATTATGACGTGTATTTGGCATGCAATGGTTATTTGTAAAACTCAACAGATAAGATCTTGGCAGGTGCTTCTGTTTGTCTATTTAAGCCGTTATATTTGTTGTCCTGCAGGCCATCTGTGCATGTTCTCACATCATACCTCTGGTAGAACCTGGTGCTTTGAGCGTGGCGTCCTGTATGTACACAGTTGTTCTATATTATCGCTGTTGGGTCGTCTTTATACTGCGACTGTCCTCAAAGCAAAGTCCAATCATGGGAGTTGCTGACGTGTTATTGGTAAGATTAATAATATACCAAGCAGATACTTAACTAGTTCAGTATCGAACTTCCTTTTTGACATTGCAGAATGTTTCCTGTGGTATCACGTTCTGATGAAAGTGTGAAACCGTATTTTGGTTTGTTATTTGATTTATCTTCTCTTACAAGATACAAATGTTGTATTATGTGATGCTTAGTTAGAACGTAGACATGACAACAAATGTATTCAACAAGGTAATTATAGAAGGCAGCTATTTGTCTTTGGTGAATGTTAACATATCAAATAAATGGGATTACAGTTTAAACTCATGTTTATTCAGACTAATATATGCAGTGAAGCCTTTGAAGAAATGTTTTGGTTAAATGGAAGATCTCTCAATATTCACATGATTCCAGTGATGTCTTCTATTAGAGAGATAGAGGCATTTTCAAAGAGCTGTGATATGACTATTGTGTGTATGTCTATAAATTCCATATAAATTGCAACTTTACTTGCCATATAGCCCAAAAGATTAAAGGAAAAACACTATATTGCCAGCTTTCATCTGGTTAGAGCAGCTTCTTTAGGCCTGCAGTCTTTGAAAATCTTTGTAAATAAGATAGCAACATATAGTTCACAGGGATATGATGATATCGATGAACAAAAGTACACTCTTTATATTAAGGTTCTATGTACTGTTACATGCTCTAGATGCATTTTCTTTATAGTGAAACATGTTTGCATTTAAGCGAAAAGTTTGACTCAAAGAGTCACACAACATCACTACAGCTGCGGCTCTGTGAGGCTGCTAAACATTAACATTAGTATGCTAACAAAGTCACAATGCCAGGTATAAAATCCACCATATTCACCCTTTTAAACTTAAAAACATACAGTACAGTTGGGGCTTATAGGATTGCCTTTGCGTGGTAGATATTTGGTTGTTCTGATTTGATGATGGTGCCAGATGAAATGTCAGGGAGTCACCTAAAATTGTACAGGGAAGCATGGACAAAAATCAGAAAGCTGTTGAGACATTTTCCTTGAAATAGCAAATATCAACCACATGGTGAAGCTAATGGGGGAAAAAAATCAGAAAATCACTACAGTTAGTAGAATTCATCATCTGGAGACCATGAATTTCTTTTTGTATGTTCATGCCAATTTATTCAGTAGTCCTTTCGGTCCAGATTACAGTGGTGGACTGTCAACAAGTGGGTGTCTTGAAAAGTGCCATATAAATCTAATCCATTATTATTATTATTATTATTTCATTGGATCATAAGTGTGTTTCCCTCTGCACCCCAGTGTCAGCTCCTCAAGTGTTTATTCTTGATGATGCAGCAGGGACCGCCATTACGAAACAGAAGTTCTGTGTTTGCTGTTTTCATGCCAAACCCCATTATAAACAGCTGTCAGATGGTCCATTACCAACATCATCCCCTGACGGATGGGTTGTTCTGGAAAATCATCTCTGAGGGATTTTATCAGCCAATAACCTCATCATAACATGCCAAAAAATGAGTCCGACAGACAGCAAGCAGATAAGGTGGAATACTTCCTCATGTTTGTCTTTGAAAATAAAATGAAAATGTGTCCCTCTGACATTTAATTAGCATTTAGCAGTTTTCTGCTGATGAAAGAATGTTTTTTGATAGAAGCATTTTGTAAGCAAAGTAACTTGCAATTACAAAATATAAACACAAAATTGCTTCTGCTTATTTTAGTCGGCTTCAGTGAATGTACTAAACCTTGTGATGTGAAGTAAGTAGTGTTTCCAGACATGGTGTAAAGGTGCTATTAAAAAAGCCTTTCAAATAATGATGCTGTGATCTTCTGACACTTCTTCTATCAATGGATGGCAATTTGTGAGCAAGATTCATGGGATTTAAATAGAACTGTCTCCCAGAAAGATGTTTCATCACAAATAATTGTGTCTTCTGCCATCTCAATGGCCTAAAATGGGCAGCTGCACACCAGGAGAAAAATAAACTGTGCCACTCAAGACTTAATAATCTGGATAATCTCCATCTTGATCTACAACTGCATGCACGGTATATACTATATAAATAATATACCATACAGCCAAACTCAGCTATCAGTTTTATCACTTCCTGTCTCTCTCTCTGCTCATTTAGAGACTGAGCAAATAAAGAAGTGATGAAACCGGCTGTTGGATTTATTGTGATTCTTACAAGGTTAGTAACATCACATGTGAAAACACTTTTTTTATTACAGACAATAAGTCTGAGAAAATACCCACAATGTGTCTGCATATTGCATTATTACATTCACTGTTTTTATGAAAGACAAGAACAATGTTACTGTGTCCTGTAAACATATTGGCAGTGTACTTTCTCCAGATAGTTTGCTGTCATCACCACATTACAATTTAGGGGGAAGTCCTTTTGTTTATGGTGTACAGAAAAAAAGAACATTATTTCATTAAATTACATTTTTTATTTAAACTTAATTCTACAACAATGCTGGCAGCTATATGAGGTTGTGAGAAGGCACAGTGGTAAGGCAAAGGAAGGGAAGGCATGTTTATGAAGCGCATTTCAGCAACAAGGCAATTCAAAGTGCTTAACAGAAGACATCCAAAGTATCATGGCAAAGGGCAGAAAAGCACAATAAAAGAGGACATTTAAATTTCAAGTAAAACAAAACCTTCTAAGAGAGAGAAAAACAATAAAACAGCTAAAACAAGCTAAAATATATCAAAAGTTTTATAAAAAAAAATTAAGGGTAAAATTTGCAGTGCATATATATACATTATATAATTAAAAACACGTAAACTAAATGAATTGAAATAATTTTCAGCTATTAACTTTGTTTTTAGGAGTTTCAGCAGACCTGCAGTTTCTGCACCCCAAAGCATACACTGCCCTGATCATCTTTTTTGTGTGTGGAAACTTTACAAAAATGAACAGCGACTGAGACTTAAACTCATTATGAGTATGTTTACTGAGGTAATCAATCAAGTCAGAAGTATAGGGTCGTATTCCTATTGACTTGCTGTCAAATGGACTTTGTTTTACAACCAGTAGAGTTGGCCCCTGCTGGCCATTAGAAGCACTGCAGGCCCAGAGGTTGCTGCTTGGATAACCCATCCAGAAGTTGCTGAGATATACAACCCCCATTTCCCCCAAACTTGGGATGCTGTATCAAACATAAATAAGCACGGAATGCATAAAATTCTGAATGAGTGTATACATTTACAAAAAAAATATGCTTCCGTGGTTTATTTGTAACAGTTTTGACCAAAGTGGCAGATAGACTGACAGACCAACACTGTCATGCATTTGGCTTGGGTAAAAATGTAATTGCAGTTGTTAAATCTTCATTGTTTTACAGATGTTTCTTTTGCAGTGGTTGTGTATGGAAAAAGTAAAAAAAAAACTTCCTATTATGGAGTCTATAATAAATCTGAATCTGTAAAAAAGGGAAATGATGCAATGGCCTGTTAATTTGTTTGGTTGCGTACACTGGGTGTGCTTTGTAGATTAAAGCAATGTTTGAACATCCTGTCAATCTCACATACAGTAAATATTAAGGCGATGCATTATTTGTTTGTGTTGGTCGAGTCACCGACTGATGCATCCTGAGTGAGGTGGGGGTAAAGCTTGCAGAACATTTACACAGTCTTTGCATTTATTTATTTAATCGTTTCTTACATCAGATACAGGGATCAAAGCAAGAAAAGATTTGTGCACCAAGAGGAAAAAACTGCTGTCACCTGAAATCAGGCATGGTGACTAAAACCTGTAAGCCCTGCAGAAATTGTGTAGACAGGTGCGCAAGTAAACATTGGAAGAGCATTGACGTATATGGGACTTGTTTTTCACAATAAAGCTAAAAATACTTGTTATGGCACCATCAATTGCCATTTATTTTCTTTCTTTTATGATTATTTTAGACTACTATATTACCATGTGATTTAAATTAAAAGGAACAAAGCAAATTGCAGTACACAAAACCTGCAATTAAATGAATTTATGTATTGTAAAAGATAGAAAACATGTCAATATTTTTGCAAAGTCCAAATTTAACCTGAAAAACAGGATCAATTTAAGTGAATAGACATTTTTTTAATTAAACCTTATAAATGTATATTAGGTCAAATTAGCCCTATGCTGCTTACATAAATGCAATGCAATGGTCCATTCTGCATAACGAGTAGTTTTGTTTTTGATCATTTAAGTACATTTAGATACTGATACTTTTGTACTTTTACTTCAGTAAGTTTTGAATGCAGGACTTTTACTTCTAGTGGAATAATTTTACAGTATAATATTAGTACTTTTAGGGATCTGAATACTTTTTCCACCACTGTACACATTCAGCAAATGCAAATACATCTTAGCACACAAAAAGCTTACAGCGCCAAACAGCTTACAGTGGTTTCAACAAGGAAAATCCACAGTGGAAAGTTTCCTGTGAGGGAATGAATGAACCATTGTGTCAGTGTTGAAAATAAATTCTCCTTTAACTTGAAAGCTATACTTCATCAGGAAATATTAATATTTTGACCACTATTATACTATCATATAAATCTATAAATGGCAACTGTCTTAGTCAGCCCACCAAAATAAGACAAAACGTCTATTAACAAGTCAAATGAGCGTCACGCAGTCTCAGGCTGCTAAATCGAGCCATGACTAATCGCTCATCTGCTGCTCCTCGGCCCAGCTGAGAGGAGCAAACTCCGGGATGTGTGCTTTTTGGGTGCCGTTAACATGAACAGCCTTTTAAATTTAAGGATACTTAACTGAATATCTATGAGAGGCAGATAGATTCGCATCTGTTGTTTTTTTGTTTTGCAGCAGCTATGAGCGGAAGAAAAATACGTTGCCAGTTTAGTAGCTTGCTAGAAGCTAATTGCTAATGTGGGGCTAACGGCTAACCGTTTGGCGTTGTTGCACTTTGTAACCGTATCTTTAAGGTGTCCGTTTACGTGAGAAATTATGTGTTTAAGCTAATATGATTGTCGGGGGACAAATGCATGCCGCAGATAAATAGGTTTATATGTTGTGAGTATTGACACTCCATGGTGTAGCTTGCCACCTGGTACTGTTTGCTACCTGTGTGAAACGGTTACCCTGCTAGCCACGTAAACTGCTCCTGCTTGGTGTCGACGTAGCAGGAGCAGCTAGCTTCCCTGTGCTGTCAGAGGTAGGTGCGTTTGATATGAATTAGGAGCACCAAGCCAGTGACAAGACTGCTTGATTAATCAAGACACCCGGAAGACCAAGCTCCACCGAGGTCATGAACAATTGTGACTCAAAATGTTATAGCTGGACTTGAACGTGTCCTGTTGAACTGGTCCTGTTGCATTGAGCGGATGATGAAGCGAGTCATCTGGCTGTTATCAGGATTAAACAGAAGAATGATGAAGCTTCTTTTTGCCCTCGCTTTGATCGCCTACATTGCCTGTAAGTACACTGATTGAATGTCTATACCACCTGTTAAACTGGCATGATTCCTGTAACTGTATTATCAACCACACAGTAAACTTGTGTGAGTAGTTTAAACTGACACAACAGACTGTTTGTGGGCCAAGCCCCCCCTCATTGTACCTTGCAAAATGTTGAGGACATAATCATAAACAACAATAACTGTTTGGGATGAGATATGTAGTAGTCAGGCTTAACATACATTGTATTTCAATATGGTTTATGGGATTGGATTTCTAAATTTTGTGAGGTTAAGGATAACTCATTTTCACTTTAGAGAGAGGGACAGTTTTACGTGATTTACTAGAAATGTAGTGGTCAGTCAAGGTTGAGTAATCAATCAGCAAAAAAACCCAACAACCCACAATTTTGTTATTGTTTGAACCACTTTTTAGGAAATAACAGGAAACTAGTGGTGTAGGAAAATATCAATGCAATTAATCATCCTTATGTTTTGTAATTATGTATTGATTCTCAACAACACTGTACCAATTTTTAATTAATAGTTTACATGCAAAGATTTGTAGCAGATAGATTGTACACAAAAAAAGACAAAAAATTAACTTTTTTGTCTTGATTTTATGCATATGGTCATGTGTTCTTTTGTTGACATTTTTCTGTAAAATTAGATTTTGAAAAATAGTGATATAATAGCCTTGCTTACAATATCACAATATTGAACTGTAACCCCTGAGTAACTATACATATTGCTTCATCAGTTTCTTACTACAACTCTACTCCAACAATGTAACATTTCTAATTACACACTGTAATTGCAGTGCTGCCTATTGGAGTTATTTCTCAAACTCTACATTTTCTCAAATATCATACAAACAGTCAAACAATGATCCTTTTGGGCAGAATGTTAGTTTGGTCTTTCTTGCTGAACAGACTGGTTGTTTTGAGGATTGTGTTGCATGAGGGACATGGTGTCTGTAAAACAAAAGATCTTTTGTGACTATTGGGCAGCATGGCAACAACGTTTTTCACAATACATTTTTATCATGTTGACTGCTGATAAAAGTTTAATTGACTGGATTTGGCAACAATGGAAGATATTTTATAACAAGCTGAGTTTATATCTTTATTTTCTTTGATTCTCATGATGGGTAATGACTTCTTTTTTTATCCAGGAACATTTTGTAAGGTTGAACTGACATGTTAACTGTGGCTGACAAGTAAAAATGAGAAATTGTTTTCATCAGAGCTGTAGTCAACAATGCATTTGTTGTGTCTGGGACAAATCCAAGACCAAACAAAACTGATGCTGAAAAACGGAGTACTAAACCCTCGGGATCACAAGATATGATATTATCACGACACTTGAATCACAATATGATATTACTGCTATTTTAAACATATTGTAATATGGTGAGTATTGTGACAACATTTATTGTCAAAAAGCGTTTCTTTATTCAAACAGTGCACAAAATCTCACACAACCCATTGAGTTTGTGGGAGAGGAGCTCCCAAAACAGAGAAATGCAGCAGGTAGAGGAGACGCCCAGTTTGAGGTCATCAACAGATAAGTTATCTGCAGTTATTCCTACAAAAAGAGAAAGTCTCTTATTAAAATCATTGGCCTTGACTAGTGTGCAGCTAGGTATGTGGCAGCAATTATAACTCTACTGATCTTCAGACTTCAAAAACACACTTTAATCAAACAAAGGGTGTCACTGTTTAAGTGTTGGACAGCAGTGTGGAGGTTACTGAAAAGAATGAAATAAGTCAGTATTTTTCCATCAATTACTTGCCTACAAATGGTTCTCTTCATATCGCGGTTTTCAGTTCAGTTTGTGATGTTTCTCGTACTGACAGGAGCATTGATGATTTCAATATGATTTACATTTATGTATTTATTTGGCAAAAAAGGTAACAATGTTAAGCCTTAACACAGTTCTAGCTAAGAACATCTGCACTTCATTGTAAACATTACGATCTCTACAGACAAAGTTTTCTGTCTCTTCTTGTATCTTCAATCATTTTTATTACTGCAAAACAGGATTGTCAAGCAGGCAACATCGTGACTTTTGCCAACAGTGTCATAACAACCTGTCATAAATTTATATTATATTACAATCTATATAGTCCAGTTTACCTGAATATAAACATGAGTGGCATCCATGTATTCTTACATTGTTGCCAAGCAAAATATGGTGATGCTATGCTGCATCCATACTAACAACCAAATTAGTACTGTGATTACAGCAGCATCCACTCAGTCATTGGTTATGTTTATTTACCTATGATATAACCTCAAGAGTCCTCTGGATTTAAACTCACATTATCAGAAAACCATCAGCAGTGTGCTCTATTCTGGGAAGACTACAAAGTGAATGTAGGTCACTGTGGTGACACTGCTTTAAATTCAGGTGAGCTCACTGCACTTGCAGCTATCAGGTGATTACATTTCTGGGAATTTTATCAACACTAGTCATAAACTTGCTTCACCTCTGCTGAACTGAGTTGACACTGAATACACTTAAGTGTAATTTATTTCGGGAACAGGTTCAGGAACTTCAACTTTCTGACTGAAAGGGTTAGGTATTTGTGTGTGTTTACGAAACTTTCACTCCGATTTCCCCCCAGAAACAGAGCTGTTGTTAAGGTCACTAAAACTAAAACCCTCCATTTTTTTATTGGTATTTTTTTTTTGTTTTTTTGCTGTGCATTCATTGAACTCTTTATAGGCCTTTATATATTAAAATCTTGAACATGGTCCAGACCGAAGACCATAAAAGGCCAAAACCATGACGGGTCTGATGCTCCACTAGTTTTAAGGTTCTTATTGATTTAATGTTTTGTGTGACGATTCAATTGAATAAACCCAAATTTAAAGGGCAGGGTTTTACCTGGTTGTATTCTCGTTCTTACTCATTTGAAAGTAGTCAGGATGAACGTGTTAATTTCTTCTCAGCCCTGTTATTCACACTTGTCAGACTTTTTCTCTCTTATCACTCTTTAGCAGTTATTCTTTTTGGCTTCGTTACACACTCTGGTATCTCTGAATGTGATGCTTTACCATGCAGGCACTTTGCATTCATATGTTTTCTCTTTTCTCTTTCAGCTGTCTGGGGAACATATACCAACATGAGGTACAGTAATTCATTTCTTTCTCTCTTCCTTAACTGCTTTTAATTGAAAGATAATACAATTGTAGATAATATAATGTCATACTACATGGTCATTTAACTCAAGGTCCTGGAAAAAAAATGTACCCATTGCCAAATCAAAAGAGTGTCTGTAATAGATTAGTACATTCTGGAAAAAAAGAAAAGAAAAAATATGTGATAATCATGTCTGTACTATTCTGAATCCATAACTTTTTCAAATCAGACTTGGGCCTCTTTCATATGTGGTCCTGATTAGATACAGGTGCGATGTTCTCCAATGTGACCTCAGTCTGAACTGTCACAGAACTGAACTGAACTTTAACATCACTCTAGCTCCCAGACGGCGGTCAGAAAGCACAGGGGAGATCCGTTTTCCTCCAGGGCCAAAGCTGATGTTACTGACTTCAGGGGTAGCCCCCTTCACTTTCAACAACAGTTAAAAAGCAATACATTGGAGCTCAACTTGGACTTGAGAAGCTGCATACTTTATTAACTTATAACTGTGACTTGCACTGCATTTTTACCGCTTAAGTGACCACTTAAACTCCTTCCTGCTGACCCGTTTCTTAGCTCGTCTCCTGCTTCTTTCGGTGAATCAGCCGCTCGCTCTCTCTCGCTCGTCCACTCACTCCACAGACACGCAGACACACAAATTATCCCACTCTTATAATGCTTAGGTGAAAAGGTTGTTGTTCTTTCTCCTTGTCCTTCTTCTCATTATAATCTGCACATAACTTCGCCGGCTTCCACTGTAAACGCTGACTTCAGTAACCTCCATGGTTACCTCCGTACCAGAGGAGGAAGGAAAGGGCCCTTTCTCTCTAAGAGAAGGGTCTGATATAGGCCACATTATGTGAACCACCAAACAAAAAATGGATCTGCTGAGTAAAAAATCTGAATTGAGCATCAAGGACTGCAGTGTGAGCCTAAGTCTGTTGCCATTATGTGAAGTCTGCCTGATGGATACGACACAGCGAGTTAACTGACTGATCGCAATTTCTGAATTTGCATAAACACAACTCTGCTTCAACTCATTGCAAATGCTGTCGTCTGTCCAGCTCAATGCTCCAGGCTTGCAAAGCTCAACTCTCAATTCTGTTACTGTAGTGCATATATCTCCCCTTAAACGTTTTGTACTGTTTACCTGTAAAATAAGTATGAAAATGGTCAAACCAAAACCCGAGCATCGCCCATGAATGGGAGCAAACCGGACTTGTTTTTGTTATTCCAGACTTGGTGGATTTCCACCAACAGAACCACACATTTTTATATTAATTTCCTCTTGAATAGTCGAAGCACAAAAATCCCACACAAATCCCCGGGATTACTGACCTTTATGAAGAGGAGTGGGTACTAATGGGGTTATTTCCTGAACATAATGATCGAACTCCTTATCACCATGAGCCATTCTTCACCTTGATGTTCTGTAGTGTAACCTGCTTAAGTGACCATGCCTGGTGAGAAGAGTGAGAGTGTTTGGTGCGGTGCTTGATTGATATTTTTCCTCATGACGATGCTTCCCACTGGAAAAACAGCATTTTACTGTTATGGCTATTTTCCAATTATTACACATGAATAAGTAAAAGGTCATTTGACTCAGCTTTTTTCTCTCTAAATGTGAGAGGTTAACATACTATTTCTATATATATGTTATAAATATTTAAATGCATTTCTGTTTTGAAGTGCTGTTCTGTTGCTATTTATCACAGCTCTATCTTTCTCTTTGCTTTGAAATGCTGTGGTGATTCATGCAATGATTATGCTGATTGTGTGTATGTTAATGATGTGAGACAAACTAATTTGTCAGCGGTTTGAGGTCTTATTCCTTCATAGCTCTCTGGTTGTAGTGTTTCATTACTGGCAGTGTTGCAAATGAGCGGTACTGCTTACCAGCAGTTTTTTAATATGATCTGAGAATTATTGTGATGAATTCCCCTGATATGACAGATATTTACTTTGTTAAATCATCCAAAAGCACACACCTGCTGAGTGTCATCCAGAAACGGTTAACAGAAACAACCATATCAAGATGTACGTGCACAGAAAGTTAAATAGTGCGACTTAGGGTTTTACTTGTATGGGGGCGGGTAGTCATGTGTTGCTAAAGAACAGCATGCTTCAAGTCAAGAGCCTCTGGTTGTGATGAATGCTGCTATAATTGCATCCTCAGTCTCCTTGTCTTTGTTTTTCTCTCGCCTTAGATCAATACAAGAACACGGAGAAATGAAGATTGAGCAGAGAATTGATGAAGTGAGTTCAACATGATACCAAACACATTGTCTTTCACCTGTACAAAGACAGGGTTAACAAAAGGTAGCTGGGTTTTGAAATGTGTGGTGCATTATGCAACGCAAAGTAACACATGGAGAGCCTGGACTTAATGTTAACATACTGCTGTAAACAAATGCCTTTTGAAGACGCTGTAGAATCAATGAAGAAAAAACGAAGCGTTGATTTGTGTTCTGCCCTCAGCTCACAGTTGTGTCACTGCTTCTCTCTCACAGGCCGTGGCTCCTCTCAGAGAGAAGATTCGTGATCTGGAACAAAGGTGTGTTTCCCTTTTTGTGCACAAATGTACACATACCTACAACTGCTAAAGTGTTTATTAGAGCCTGACCTGTCTGGGATTTTAAGATAGTAAATTCACTGTTAACCGATTTGGTGGCCGATATAGAAATGTTTTGAGCTGGAATGAAAACCTTTTTTAGTGGATTGTGCACCGTTTTTTTTCCACCACTCTGCAAATGTACACATATAACTGCTTTCTGAAACATTATTAAATTATTTATTAAATAATATTTAACATTGTTGTACATCATTATACATTATACAAGTAATGTACTTCATTGTCTATAAATTAAAACTGGGAAAATAAAGAATAAATAGGAATACAACGAATAGCTTAATAAAGTAATTATGGTTCATTTTCAGTTAATTGACTATTTAGAAAAAAATTATTAAAAATTAAGAGCAACCACCATTTTCTGCAGAATATATTGTATATAAAAAAAAGACAAAAATCGAATCAAAATGACTTCATTTATCCCCGAGGGGAAATTCAGTTAGTCTGCTGGCTCAGAATATCGGAAAACCTTTACATTGATTCTGGTATCGGTGGATAAAATCTGCCGGGCTCTAGTGTTATATATAGCAACCCCAACTCAATCCTCAATGAAAGGACAATGGACTATGCAAATTAAGACTTAATGCTACTTGCACTTTTTAATAATGTCTTTGTCTCACTAATGTAATCCCATCTTTTGACTACAGTAAGCCTTTAAACATATATCAGCGCTATGTTCAACCAGTTTAAAGTCCACAGAAGAGCAGCGAGCTGTGCTGATTTGCATACCTCTCCTCCCCAGTTACCAGATATTTGATACCAGGAGATTATAGGTCACATGGCTACCACATAGCAGGCTTTCCACAAACGATGCCAATATTGACTGTTCCATTGCAGCAACTGTTCGCACATGAATCCTCCTCCTCCAGGTTAATTATTTGTGTCACCTTGTATGCCTCGAATGCTAATGAGAAAGAAGTAGAAAGCCACTTGGTTAGATGGCATCCATTGACACTTGTCCCTACTGTGTGCCGTTTTTCTGCAATATGCCACCGGATTACTGCAGGTGGATAGTGTAGACACAAGCCTATCGGTGAAAGTGAAAGAAGCGCTTGGTTTTCTGCTGCACCTCCTGGTGATAGACACAGGGTTCTTGAGACTTGTTTTACATCTTGAATTCTGATGAGGCAGTAAAATATTAATGCTGTTTTTGATGATTGCTATGATTGATTTGCTAATACAACTTGGTAATTTTACTCATTCTGTCGGGTGTGATCACATTGTATTCACAAAAGTCACAAAAAGTACTGAGATCTAAATCATCAGTCAATCGAAATCTCAATCCTGTAGTTTAAACAAAGTTATTATGATGTACAATGACATGAAAATATAGCTAGAAATGTTGCAGATTAAATACCACCTACACATTAACACACACTTTTATGTTAAAGAAAGGTGTAACTATTACATATTATTTTAGTGCCCTATTATAACAATAATAGTTTCTCAGGCAAAGCGATTCAGTGAAAGCCCATTTATTTTTAAAACTTCACAAGAAACTTCTCTCTTTTAAACCATGAGAATGCTTTTATCTTAATGGCATAGTCATGTTAGACCTAAAAACAAACTCTGACATGTTTTGGGTTTTTTTTTGTCTCCTTACTAAGGCTTGAATTAGTTTTTAGTCCCAACATGACCGTTCCATTACAATAAAGGTATTTAAATAGTTTAAAGGAAAGAGTTTTCTTGTGATTGTTGGATACATGCATCCTCATCCAAAGAGCTCCTGAGACAAACTCAGTTATGTTTCCAGGAAACCCATTTATTTGTTATTCTGGGTTTCCACTAGTAATAGATATTGTTCTTCTCTGCTTCCTTCTCATGAAGTTTTTCTCTCTTTGTCTTCTCTCTCTAGTTTTTCCCAGAAATACCCACCTGTGAAATTCCTCTCTGAAAAGGATCGGAAGAGAATTTTGGTATGCAAGTACAATTTCATTTAATTGAACAGACAATTCATTGAAGTCTACTGGCAGACAAAAACAGTGAGAGATAGAGAGAGAGCAGTATGACATGCAAAAAGGGTCCCAAGGCTGGAATCGAACCAGTGCTACTAAGGTGCTGATATATTAACGCAGACTTGTCAGTACAGAGAATGGAAACACGCTGCATTGCAGCAGATATTAGACTATTAGACTTTAAGGACATACACTATATGAAGGGGTTTGTGTGTAAATGATTTGAATATGAATACAGTTATTCTAACAAAATCGTGTGTATGTCCCACATTTATCAGTCTCTGCCCTCAGCTGGAAGGATGACACGAGTTCCCCGACTGTGACTCTGATGAGGAGTTCAAGGGAAAATGTTTTAAAATGCCAAAAAAGAAAAATCAAATACATTACTTGCCAGAAAACGATATATTCTAACAATATTTAACTTGAAAACTATTTTAACACAGACAGAAGTTGTACTGAGGACAATTTAAACTTCCCAGTGATCTACTTCTGTGGATCAACATCACTACCACAGAACACACCTTAACCTCATTTTGTCACAGGCTAAAGCATCAGCGTTTTATTACCTTTTAATGTAGGCCTGTCACAATAGTAACAATATTGACTCATCAAGCTTAGCAATAGTGATCTTGTTCATGTCCATGTAATGTACCACCGGCTGTGAGACCAGAGACAAGTTTTACTGCCATTTCTAGACGCGCAGGTTCTCGTCTACTCTGTGTTTTACGGTGGGCGGGGCTCAGGCATTTCCTTCTTACTCACTCATAAACAATTAAACAATTGCTCTTTAATAGTGTGTACCTGCATTTGAATGCTATTACATTTTCTCTCTATCAGTGGCATAAAATGGTCTTAAAATGACACAGTCGCAATTATTTCTGGGTTAATGTATTGTAACAATAAAAGTTGTGATTATGAATAGTCTCAGAAGAACTAAATAACCTTTACTAATGCTATCACACCTGTGTATTGTTGTACTAGATCACCGGTGGAGCCGGTTTTGTTGGTTCTCACCTGACTGACAAGCTGATGATGGACGGCCATGAGGTGACTGTGGTGGACAACTTCTTCACAGGAAGGAAAAGGAACGTGGAGCACTGGATCGGCCACGAGAACTTTGAGCTCATCAATCATGACGTGGTGGAGCCTCTGTATATCGAAGGTGAGCAAGATATTGAATATATGTCACAAAGGATTCACATCTAGTTTCATTTCCAATTAAGACAATGTCCCAACTTTTTTGGAGTCGGTGTTGAACAAATATTTCTACTATAATGAAAAAACAATTGCTCTGATTGTTCAGTCCTCACTATGCAGATAGTTGCACAGCTATGCAGCTATAGGTATTGTAAACAAAACCAAAGCATATTGTAAAAATGAGTGTATGAACAGAAAACTGAAAGAATTCACTGAAAAATCAACCTTACTGGAAGAAACCTTTCTACTGATACTGTTTGTTCATCTTTCTCTTTTAGCTAAGGAAATAAGCATGATGACCAAATTGCTCTCATTACATAGTAGTTTTAATTAATGGCCTTGTTTGGCTCTTTTATACACAAAGGCTGTCTTGTTTTGTCTTTTCAATGCAGATGCTGTTGAAAGCTCATGAAAGTGTTGCTTATTGCCACAATGGTGACAAATAAATAATTCAGATCAGCACAGAGAAATGCTGAATTAGTGTTTTCCAGGAATTTGTTGATTGGACCAAAGGGTGATATAATCACCTAATTAATTTAGAGTCGTATGAATCGATTGCTGCTGTTTGATGAAAATTGCATTTTAATTTATTTATTTTTTAATCAAACAAAAACGGACAAAACACTAGAAGTGCCCAATCTAGCATTATATCTATGGTACAACGTAGAAAAAATCAGGATAGCTCACAGCACTTTAAAAAAAAAAAAGAGTGTGTAGCAGATGACAAAAAAACAAAAACAAATCTAGCCTGTAGCGAAGTCACCCGCAGTGCTCAGTGGCGTCCTGAGTGGTCAAGATGCTGAAAAATACAATACAGAATAGATGGAGGTTCAGCTCACAGTTTGAAACTCTGTCTCTATTTCTCCTTTTAGCTTTACTGGACAACAGCCTATTATTTGATATGGTCACCTCACAGTAGGATGCTCACAACTGCCTGTGGCACCTGAGCTTCCTGTGATGCTGGGAATTTTCTTGGCAATTTTTGGTCAATATATAAAACGTAATATATTCCTGATCCTTTGTTTGCTTGCTTCAGACCAACTGTCATAACCACCCTGTTGAGCTTTGTTAGACACACAGACTGCAGGTTGATGTGAGGGTGGGGGTCGTGCAGCTCAGGCTTTCACAATGCTGAAAGAATGGCAGCAAGTGATAACAGCATTTTGTGGCAGAGAAAAGACAAAGATGAGGAATGAGAAAAAAGATTGTTTTTGTGCCTCCATGCCGACAACCGCTGTGGTTGGAGTCAAGGTTTTTGGGGCTTTTCTGTCCATTCCATTGTCATGAACACGATAAGGACTTCAGGGTGAATTAATTGGATTTTGGGGGTCAAAGACTCAGACAGTTGTGACCTGGACATTACTCAAGACTCCCTTCGCTAAATGTGGGGGGAAAAAGTGAGTGAAGTGAGACTTTTTATATCCCAAAGGTCAACAACACTGTGAAATCACAATGTTTTGCAATAATACCTCTTTGACCATTATAGCATTATAGCTCAAAAAGTGAAGATTTTTGGCCTTGGGGTCGGACACTGACTTGGTGACACTAATCGTGGGTGCTCATCTTGAAGCTGTGGTGATTGTATGGATTTTCTGTGCTGTGTTAACGTGGTAGACCGCTCACTCCTAGATAATTATTGTTGCACCATGTGATGAAGCTCTCAATCAGTCAAGTTATTTTCTGGAACCATGCGTTTCATTTTGCTCCTTGGATTGGCCAGGTCACTCTTGAAAAAGAGGTTTTTAAATCTCAATGAGTTTTTTACCTGGTTAAATAAAGGATATTATTATATTGCGCCATTGGAATAATCTAATCCACAGACAGTTGTAGTGCTGCACCAATCTGTTACAATAGATGGTTATCACGCAGATGTTTCTCATTTGCATCAAAATTAGTCTCTGCTGTTGTAAATACTGCATTTTACATCGTGAGGCGTGCCAGCTGCGTGAAGACTAAGGCAGACTAATAATTATGCACGGGGTTACACAAAAGCAACAGAAGACCTGCTCAGAAAATCCTTGACTCTATTGAACACAACAATGAAATATACCTTTTATCCCTGTGTTTTCAAATAGAAATTACTTTCAAAAACATTAGCTGCTCGTCTTTGTTTGGAAAACTGACGTCAGTGTCACTGTATTTTAAGGAGAAAATGCAGCATTACATAGAATAGAGAATTGCTGATAGGAAAAGATGGAACAAGCTGTAAATGTGAACATATTGAGAGGTCTCGTTCAAGAGACTCTAAACCATCACCAGTCAATTTCATTCAGCTTGAAAAAGGAAGAGTGGTTTGGGAAATGGGATAAAACATAAAGATTGCTCGAAAATGGGATGAAGGTGGCTGTGAGAGACATAGGAGGAAATAAGACCTCAGAACACAATGTTCATGTTCCTGGTCCATATTGTTACGCCTCGGCCATTTGCATCCTACGTTCTTTCAAATATATATGCAGCTGCAAAAGAAACTATTGATATTTTATTAAAGCATGCACAATAATTGCCATTTTTCCATCATTCTGTGATCAACCCAGATGTTGCTTGTTTCATGCTTATTAGCAGTAACGTTTTTCCAGAGACACCAAGCTACTTTAACAGAACGAAGAGATGTGCAAAACAAAGCTGCACAGCATTTAAATGTTGATTATGTCACAGATGAAGCAGATGTGTGGTTTAATGTGCGATGATTTATCCTGCTGCTGCTCTTTACAGTGGACCAGATCTACCACCTGGCATCTCCAGCCTCTCCTCCAAACTACATGTACAATCCCATCAAAACACTCAAGACCAACACCATTGGCACTCTTAACATGCTTGGTGAGTACATTAAGTGCATCCTACCCTTAAATGACCACATATAAGGGTCATAAAACGAGGCTTCGTATTAATAATGCATTAGTTGAATCTCTTCACATTAACACAGTGAGAATTAGTTTTATTTAAATGTGCTTCTTGTTACACTCAAGAGAATCTGTATCAAGAGAGCTGTAACAAATTAATTATTCATCATTTAAATTAAAACAAGGAATTAAAATGTATTAAATCAACCACAACATACTGTAATAAGATTTCTTGAATGTTTTTTTCAGCCTTTGAAGTGTTGTGAAATGTTTTTATTAACCTGTTAACATGTTCCAACCCCCGTTTATAGAGAATTGGTGGGCCGGGGATTTTTACTGCATGAGGAAAAACTGCATGGTTTTTGCCCTAACCTGCATGAGTATCATGAAGTGGACATGACTGTAAAGGGTACTTGTACCCGTAGAACCCATTTTCATTCAGATGATTTAAGGTCAGAGGTAAAGGGACCTCTTTTGAAAATGTTTTGTCCCTTGTTATTTAGACATCTTCCTCACAAGAATACATGACTTACACGGTGGATTACTTGGATCTTTTTAGTATTCTTTTAGTGTCTTCTCTGCACCTTCAAACCTCAGCCCACTCAAGCCTCTAAAGGAAGAAATGTGGAAAAACAACAAATTAATCCTGAACGTTCCACGGCCTGCTAGACGAAACCATTATTCCCCCTCATTAAATTTTTGACTTGTATCCATGCCAACTGCTGACCGTCCCTTTGGAAACATACATTATGTTTAATAACAGTCAAAACCTCACGTCTTGTTCTGTTGTCTGACAGACTGTTAATGAAATATGACAATGATGTGAGGATTTATCGTTGGAACCACAGAAGTGTTCTTCTCCCTAACAATGGTGCAATTTGAAAGGCATTTTAAGAAAATTGCCTGTGAATATTAACATGCATGTTTCCCCCTTTCCCTTAAAAGAGAGAGGGGGAGAACCCTGTTTTAACTGTTCTCACTGTGTTGTTTGTCTCCAAGGTTTGGCCAAACGTGTGGGCGCCAGGCTGCTACTGGCGTCTACTTCTGAGGTTTATGGAGGTAAGGAAGATGACGCCCACTTACCCTTAAATATTCTAGTTATGCTTCCCAATTACTGTATGTGTGCCTTTAGGTTAGATACTCGACGGATGTTTCGCTGCCTCCACAACAACATCCCTAAATATATATTTTTACATGTAAAACACTTCATGCATCTCTGTTGGTTTCACTTTAGGTTTTGAACACTGTGGTTAAACTCTCACCAGCACAGCCATCCTAAGCATTTCTGACACATTATTTTAGGAAACCAACGGTCTGCCACATCTTGCTCTCTTTATTATCAATTTTTTTAATCTTTTATTGCAGTCAGTTAAAAGATGGACAGACAGCTGCACAATTATAAAGTGATGATGTGTTCAAGGGCTTCAGTTCAGCAGCACAAGTATGGTCAGCTTCTATTAAAACGCAGCATTTATGACCATAATTAACTATCTATACTCACACTCACCTCAAGCATAAACTGGGCCTCTTGTACCAAGCAATCAAAGTCATTATATTTGTCCTGAAAACCAATCATCGCAGTCATCCATTCTGGACAGCCATGAAGTGAATATGTTCAAACGCTTGTTTCAATCCGTATGATTGGAAGCCTGCTATTCCAGGTCCCGCAGTTCTTAAATTGAATTTTTAAATGTTTGTGTTCCAGATCCAGAAGTACACCCACAAAACGAGGAGTACTGGGGGCACGTGAATCCAATTGGTCCTCGAGCGTGCTACGATGAGGGGAAACGTGTCGCAGAGACCATGTGTTATGCCTACATGAAACAGGTATCATTTCTGCACTGTGTGCATTTGAGAAAATTACAGGTCTGAGGGAGGTGATTTATTTTTAGTTGATTGACAGTGACGTAGGCCCTGTGTGACTCTCATAAGTAAAATGCTATGGAGCAACACCACAGTCCTGCAATTTCAGCCATTAGCCTAAACTCTAAAATAGATGAAATACAAAGAAGCTGGTGGTAGATCAGTGATCCAGAGGTCGGTGGTTCAAATCTACATGTTGAAGGTATCCTTGGGCGAGTGTTCCCGTTGGTGTGTCTGATGTGCAGGTTGCACCTTGTGCGTTGCTTATTAAATGGGAAGACCGTTTTAGGTAAAGATATATCCATGAATCTTGTGTTGCATATTTCCTGATTTAATTTTTTTTCCTCTGTTGTGACTTGATTGACGCCAGCCTTTGATGATCAGATATGATTGACTTCTCTTGCCTTTCCTCCAGGCAGGTGATATTTATTTATCTGCCTCGTCTCCTGCTCTTCCTCAACTGCTCATTAATTTTTTCACACTTTAGTGGCAGACTTCTTGGAAATGAACGGCTTTTAATACCCAAATGTCAGTCGTTTGTGCACAGGGAGGAGGATATCACTCATTACATCTTTTGCCCAGTTATGTAATTGAAATTCATTAACATTTAAAAACTGATGACTGTAGGTTATGAAACACAAAAAGCCCGTCTTAGCTGCTCCTCAGACAGAAGCAAACATTATGAAGATAGAAAACTGTTTATCCAATCACCTCTGATTGCCAGTTGATATGATGCATTTAAACAAGCCTTGATAAGGTCCAAGGTAAAAGTATTCTCAGTTTAATATGACTGACATGGCTCTTTCTCAGTGTCATAAGAAATATCATTATATGTGTAGATGAGCATCTTTAGGATTTTGGCTTTTCTCCGTAACTGAAAGAAAGGCATATCTGAAACCATTAAAATAGCAGATAAGTGCAGCCATTTAATTACATTTTGTGTCTATTTTTTAGAGACAAATGGACTTGAAAATGTGTAACACACCAGTGCTTCTTATTTATTTATGTATTTTAAGCCATGTGATCATGGCATCCTCTTCCTTATTATGATAATTTCCCCATCATTAAATATTTAATCTCAGCTCCAGCTTCTCCAACAAGCCTCCTGTGGTGAGCGTTGGTGTTTATATGTTCAATTTTATTGACACGCACCAGAAGGGACTGTGTGTGTGTATGTGTATATATATATATATATATATATGTATATACAATATGTGTAAATGTTTGTTGATCTTGTCTGCTGATTGTCTGTGTATGTAATTGTGGCACGCATGCAGGAAAAAAAACAAATAGCCTATTCCTCCAGATGGCGGTTTACATGTTGAGAGTCTTGACTAAATAAATATGTATGTGCAAATGTAAGTGACTACATTACCTGAAACACATTAGATTTAATTGAGCATCTAAATGTTAATTGCATACGCAAAAAGAGCAGAAAGCTTCATTATTTGACCACAAGAAGAACACTGGACCAACACATCTAGTCGGCATTAGTTTTAATTGTTTCCCTTGATGCTTCTGTCTGACATTGTTAACTACTGAGTATTTTATGTCGGGCTGAGTGCTCCTTGACTTGAGGTGGACCTGTCAAGTTGTTTTGTGCATCAGAGGCGCCTCCCGACATCCAACATTCATTTAGGGGACACGAACAGGCTGCACATATTTTCTCATTAGCTCACCAGTGTTACTCCTCTGAGTAACAACAACTTCTCATACATTTTCATTAACTGTGTCACACAAGTACGGCCGCTCTTCCAAGCATTTTAATATCATAACTACATTTTACAGCAAGTGAACAGATCCTTGACAATCTGCTCCATAAAGGTGCTAAATGATAACACTTAAATACACCTGCATGTTATTTTTTAGGGCCCCAGAGCCACAGGTGGAAAAGTTCACTTGTTTAATGGAACATTAATGCATTTTTTTTTTAAAGCATTCCATAAATAAAATATCCACATAACTCAGACTGATTTAAGTAATTGTTGTTTTTTGTCGGATAGAGTCATTAAACATTTTCTCTCATTGCTGCAAGTTTGAGGAAGTTGTTTTCAAAGACTTACGTTCTCTGTTATTAATCTAAAAAAAAGTCTCTAGTGAAGGGTAATTATTTGATTCAATTCAGCTGCAGTATTTCTTGCTGTTATCAAACAGACAGTGAGCGCCACCGTTTAATTGTGAACCGAAAATATCTATACACCTGTCAATCAGGGCAGTCTGCTTTTTATTTATTCTTGAAAAAGCATTGTTATGCACATGAGTATGTTGACTTACATACTGAAAGCATTTCTGATGCCTGAAAGGTTTGAGTTTGGTACAATATGACATCTATGACCTTTCTTCCTTCAGTTGATCTTTAATGCTCTGCAGAGAGGGACAGTGAGCTCTATGAAGAAGGCCATTTGCAATTCATGCTTTACAGGCTTCCCCTGTCACTAGACTATACAGCATCTATATAACGCACTAGTAATAAATATTTCCTGTAAATCTCAAGAGCTCAGGCTCGACACGGCTCTGCCTTGACTCCTCAGCAATGCACTATATTGAAAATCAAAGGACATATGTGCAGACAGGCAGAGCTGTTTTCCATTTTATTTTTATTGCCATAGTTAAGTGATACTGGGAAATGAGAGAGTGGGATGCAACACAGGCCCCTCTCCATCTCAAACCAGGGACATTGTGATTCATGGTCTACATGTACCACAGGACTGCCCCAACAAACTGAAAATGCAGTTTGTTTATTGATTATTCAAAGACAGTTGTATGTATCGAAATTTAAAAATAACTGGGGAAGCATTTTATTTCTGTGCCGACTGCTTCAGTGTGTACGCAGACGCTTGTGTGTCAGCTGGGATCGGCACCCCGCCACCTTGAATAGGGTAAGCAGTGGGAGATAATCAATAGATGGAAGAGCAGCTGGGCATTTCTGCTCCAACAACAATTCAAACGTCAAACACAAATGACAATAAATTGCAAAGAAAACCAAAATCAATCTTTGTGGTTGTTAAGTTTCTGGTTGATTTCCTTCATTTGGTTCCTGTAAGGTTTCTAGTTTTAAAGCTACATTTCGTAATTACCTTGACATTCATACGTCCATTTCTTTCTTTTTTTTGTTGTCGTCTTTTTATTCATGTGAATGGGATGTTGGACTCCCAGTAGGGTTCCTATGGACATTAATCAATGTGTAAATGCACATAAATAAAGAATTTAATGACCCTAAGGCAATGTAGTGCTATGAGGACATGTAACCTGTCAGCCATGGTTCATTAGATGTAATACCCACAGTTGCAAATGATTTAAATGACAAACAACACCGTCCTGTCGTGGAAAGCTGATTTAAGTATTGCTGTTAACCGTGCATAGACTGCAATGTATTTAAAAAATCATTTCCCGTTATCTGTAGTATCACGCCATCTTTTACATTAACGCATGGTTTCCAAGTCCTCTTCATCATATTGTCCTCATTGTGTCCTTGTTCTTCACTTTACTGAATACATTCGTGGGTTGTGACCATTGAATTTCATGTCCTACATTTTCAAGGGAACAATCTACATAATTTTCATGTTTTTATTCATGTTCTGTGACCCAAAATTGATTCATATCCTGTCAGAAGTACCATGTTTTGATCCATGAGGCAAACTGATGAAGGCCATAGATTTTTTTTTTTAGTTGAGGTTGAGTTTTCTATATCTGTGAACTCGGAGCCAGTATCAGTGATGTGGTTGCATCATTTATTCATTTTTTGCTGGAGAATGTATAAGTGGAGCCTAATGGGACACTAGCCTGATACTCGAGCTGCTTTCCATGCAAAGAATATATCTGTTACACTTAGCCTATAGGTAGGGGAGCGTGTAACACAAATTATTCATGTACTCCTGACATAAGACACTCTATAGACTAGCATTATGTCTGTAGGGACAGCTGTTGTTAAGAAATGATTAAAAAAAATGTAAAATAGTTCAGAGTTATCCAAAAGGGCTAATTTTCATCTTTTGTTGCAGGTACAACTGATAGAAGCTGCAAAAGTTTACATGTAAAGGCACATTTCCAAGTGTAATCATTTTGACATGCTTATGCAGAAATGAACCCAGAATGACTGATAGGGAGATCAAACTATGAGATGTTGTTGTTCAATAATTAGACAATGTACGGGACGCCAAGGGGGACATATAACCTCCCAGCTCTGAGGATATATTTAGCTATTAGCTTGTTATTCAATCAGAGGACAGGATTTGATTTAGTGGTAGATGCTTTTGCCCAGAAATGGGTAACAAAGAAATATGTGTTCCTGCAGGTGATAAATACATCCTGTATTGGATTACACTCCTGCAGCTCTGGCATAATAATCATCTAATATCATGTTACATATGCTGCTTAACTAATGAGGCATCTGTAGTGTCTGGTTTATTACATCAGGTGTTTCATACATGCTGCTAATATTTGATCATTAAGGGGAAACACTGTACTGTTGAAACACTGTTGCTCTGTGGGACACAAAAAATCCAGCCAATTTATTTTTACTTCCAACAACTAATTTATTGGTGCCATATAAATTAGCATTATGTTGATAGTGGCTTCCTTTTCTATGCATGTGAGTTATTCATTCATGCATACGTAATATTTCAGGGGTACAAATCAATTCATGTGCGGGACGTTAACTGGTACCTGCCGGGCTGAAATTGGAAGAAGAAATACGGATTTCTAATCAGTGCTGATTGTAAATGGAGTTTACTTAAGCAATCAATCCCTCAGTTTCATTAGTTGCACCCATATTTATGATTAAAACTTGGAGGCTCCGTAGTTTAAACTGGCATGAACGAAGATGTCAACAGCACTTTGTTTTTCCACATTGCCAAAAGCACTAAATTTACCCAGCATGTTGCCTAGAGGCACCTCATCATCTGTCCTCTCTGCCTGGCTGTTTTTTCCTTCAGCACACCTCTGTACAAGTAAGACGTACAGTCTTCCTTCACACAAGAGCTCCCTCAGATATGACGTCAGCAACATTGCACAACAAAAACTGCCCACACTGACATTAATTGTGTCAGAATTATTCTGCTTCTGTTTACATCGAGGGCATTTTGAGCAGAGCGTCGGCCCCGCTCCACTGTAAAATGTATCCTGAACCATAACCTCCTCTGCACTCATTCTTACAGCATGCCAAACTGAAATATCTCTCTGTCGTTCCTCCTCACATCCAGCTACTGTCAACTCAAAAGATGTTGCTGGATGTAGGAAGAACAGCAGGTGTTGCAGCAGGAAAAAGTCAATATAGCACAAACTGACATTGACCTAAAAAGGGGCAAATTTCTCTTTTAAAGAATTCAAAATATTTATAGAAACCATACAGTACCTGTACTAGAAAAATGCAGGATAACAAGCAATCAAAATCAAAAGATTTGACTAATGATTTGCCCTCTTTCTTGTTTGTTTGCTGACAGGAAGGAGTCGAGGTGAGGGTGGCCAGAATCTTCAACACGTTTGGCTCCCGAATGCACATGAACGATGGACGAGTTGTCAGTAACTTCATCCTGCAGGCTCTACAGGGAGAACCTCTCACCGTACGTATCTGAACATTTCTACTCATTCATTAGGTGCTTCAGACAGAAGCAGCTTGTTTTTCTTCAGTAACGTCAGGGTGAAGATGTGAGGATGATCGATTACTGTTGTACGCATCTTAAATTATAGAAAAGCAAATCCTCTGTGACTGAGCATGATGTTCATTGATTTAAAAAGAGTCAGACTTCAGTGTTGCTCATCTGGTCTACGTACACCAACAGAGAGAGATTGTAAATACTACCCACTAAACGGCATGTTCGACTGATAATAAGTTTAAAAACATTTTGAACTGACAATAACTGAACATTATTAAGCAGAATGAGCTTATATGGTGTATTTATATGCAGCATTGTTCACTAAGTAGTTTGAACTACTTTTTCTCAGTAGTTTTTAGTTGGACAAACTAGAGTTTTCCCTGGGGCAGCTTTACTGTAGTTCAACTTCTTCTAGTGTCAAGTAATCGGTAGCTTGCACAGCTATGCTTTCAAAGTAGCTTCCATAAGATTAATTAGGACATGTATGAAATATTTTACATATGGTTTATTGGCGTGTTATTTTGATGCACAAAACTGAAAATAAGGTTTAAAAAAAGATTTGGGTAAACGTGAAAACCCAAAATTACAATTAACCATTAATATCTAATCATTTCAATACAATTATGCCAAAAAATCTTGCTCATAATGAACTATTCCTGCAATGTGCACATTTTTTTTGAAGGAGGCACTTACACCTGAACTGTTTGGTCCCATGAAACGGACTCTGGTGCTTTGTGTCAGATAGTTTGTGAATGAATACTCTGAAGACCAAAGAACCAAACTCTGGTCTGCTTGAAAAGCGTGGGTCTTGGTTTGCTTCCAAAAAAAAAAAACTCCACCAACAATACATTAAAGTCAGTGGCTTGTTTCCAAAAAGTTTCAGCTCTATCCCTCACATATCCACATATATTTACAAGGCTTGGTGTGGAAGCAAACAAAATGCATGGATGCACAGTCATGTCCTTCAGTGAGGACATCAGGAATGAGAATATTTTCTCTGTTGTTGTTGCAGGTGTACGGTACTGGTTCCCAAACACGAGCCTTTCAGTATGTGAGGTAAGATACATTTGTTTTGTTTTGTAAGGCACAATTCTTTTCCTTAATCACAGAGATTTTCTTGTTGTCTACCCACCAATTAGGAAACAATTCAACCGTACAATAATGATATCAAAAATCTAAAAATCTAAAATCTAATCACTTCTCAATGGTATCATTGCGGACATTTCCTAAAAATTTCATCCAAATCAGTCTATAAATTCTCGAGTTATGTTGCTAACTAACTAACTAACTAACAGACAGACAGATGAACAAACTCTGGGGAAAACATAACCTCCTTGGCGGAGGTGACCAGTCATGTTATTTATATTACATAAATGATGGAAATTAAACGGGAAACCGCGGACTTGCCTTAATTCTGGAGACGTGACCATAGCGGAAGATTGGGTTGTTTAGTTCACTTTTCACTGTCTGCCTTTATTATCTGGAATGTACGTTTGAATATTCTCACTAGCAGCATGAAAGAATGAAAAACACAAAGTGTTTCTCTTGTTTAAAGTATATAAAATGCATGTGTGACTTAGACGGACGTGAATCTGCAAAAAGGCAGATGACTCAATTAAATCTGGCTTTGAAGTTTATTATTAAATACCATACAGTGTATGCATGTGGATCTGTCTGAAAGCAATGTGTGGACGGTTTGAAGCAGAGACATCAGACACTCGGAGCATCTGAAGCTCTCCTATCTCTTCAGAGCATTAACCCATCAGATTGTGTGTCTTCAGATTGTGTAAGCAGCAGAAAGCCAAGGTCATCGAGTAAACTCGACTCGACTGACTTCCACTTTTATGTTCAAACAATCTGCCCTTTCTCTATCCAGTTTAATAACCACGTTATTAATCTTACCAGAGCCCACAAACAGCTTTCACTCAATTTTCATTTAAAATGTAATTAGATTATTTATATTTTCTTCTTTCTGATCAACACAAGAAGGAATGTTTCCTAATGTAATATTATCCACAAATCTGCACGAGCCAAGGCTCTGCAGAGAAACTGAGCCGCCTAGAAATTTCATCAAACATTAAAATATTTAACATAATCAATCCAAGTTAATTAATTTAGTTTGATGTAATTATATTTCTCTTCATATCAGTATTTTCACCAGGAAAATGCATAATGAATTGATCTAACTTTAAAGTACTGTAGCTCCTGGACGTACGTAGTGGCTCCAGGCCAAGTAATACCTTTCTAATAATAATAATAATCATTTATTCATTTATGTGTAGAGCTTAAAGACAGAGGACATAACATTCATCGTCTTCCTTGCATAACTGCTAGTTTTTGATTAGAGTCAAAGGTTAAAACCGTGTATGAAATAAGATGATCACAAACGGAGAGTTTCTTACAAATGGCAGGTAACATTTGGAGGTCTGGTACCGTTGATAAGGGAAGAAAATATCAGATTGATTTTATTTTGAAGACAGCTTTATAGTCCATGTGTAAAGAGATAACAGAGTTCCTTTTAAACCCAAGGTTGGATTGATACATGGCGTGTTGCATACATAGTTTTAACTTTCAGCATTGTTGCCTTACAAAAAATTAGCTTTTTGTATCAGTCCATCCACAAGTTGAGGTATCTGAACATCTCAGGCTGCACTGTCTCTGTTAACTTCCTTCTGGTGCCGTGGTAGAAAACATGAACGCATCTGAAGGACAGATTAACAAAAGCAGAAGGCTTCGCACAGCGACACACCGACATTATTACTGTAAACCAAAAGCTGCGTAGTTCTTCCATTCAAGATGCTTCCTGTTGCTCTTCTGTTAAAGCTTCCAGAGACCTGCTGTAGAAATGTTATGTCTCCTTCTCTAAAGTCTTCACCTTGTAAATAAAAGACTGTATGTCATCATTTCAGTTCTTATCGATTCTGTGAAATAGTTAAGACCATTCAGACTTTGATCCCACTTCATTGAGTAATATTATGAAAAGGAAAATGTTATAGAAAAACGCTTCTTCAGGACCACGTCCGCCTCGTGTTTAGTAGTAGTTTACTGGAACTGGAGCTTGTTAAAGTGACGCAGTTTTCAACAAGAGCAATACAACAAAGTTCTTATGAGTGTAAACGCGAATGTGTATAAGGTGACTGTGTGGGTGTCTGGATTCACATGTCACTGGTTACACAGTCTGCTGCTAAGACACTTTGAAAGCTGAATGAAATTGGTTCTGCAAATGTTTTATGAGAAAAGATATTTGCTCTTGGAGAATTTCTTCTCTCTCCCTCTGCGACGTGGAAGACTTCAGAACATTACAGACTCGATGACAACATCACAGATTTGACCTCCGACAATCTGAGACAATCAGTCTCTGATTGTCGAAGGTCACTATTTATGAACACGAAATCCATTATTTTTAACCAGAGAGCGACTTATATGTGATTTTTGAAACCGATGTTGATACAGACCAGACGTTTTTATCTGGATTGCGCAACAATTTTTCACCATTCCCAGTTACCCAGAGAGCTACTTTCTCAAACATAAAACCTTATTGAATACTATAATAACATTATTTTACATTATTATAACATTAGACAAACTATATATATTACATTGTCGGCCAATTCCATAAATAACTGAGAAAATAAAGAATAAATAGAAATAAAATAAACATCATCACTGTTCAGCTTCAGTGAATTGCTGGCTGTTAAAAAAAATTATTAAGAAATTCATAGCGACCATTTCAAAATCACACCAAACTTTTTTGCATTATATATTGTGTAATAAATATTTTCATGTTGTACAGCATATACACAGATATCTGTCACAGGTTCTGTTCAACTTTCCCCTTTTTATTACTGTTTAGTTTAAAACGGTTTTCTAGTTACATTATTTTACACACTATACTCGTAAAACAGCCATGAAATCAATCCTACTTAATGAAGGTAGTATTTGTAGAAATGTTTTAGAGAACATTGAGGCTGTCGTCGGTGCATTAGATTGCGTTGCACTGAAAGGTGTTTTGAATATTTTTCCACACATTTCGTCTCTCAGTATATTATGTTTACATGCATGCATGCAAATTTGACCTTTGGGAGCGAGCAGAGCTCACCGCTGTGGACACGGTGCAGTGTTGGGGATTTGATACTTTAAGCAAACCTTCATCTAATATTCTCTGACCTCTGAAAGGTGAGCAAACCTGTGATATCATTATTTCTGTTCCACTGGGTTAACATTACACAGTATCAGTAATTTATGAAATCATCTGATTTATGTTGACATGTGGTGTCACGTTTACCCGGACCGACTGGGTATAGCATGGAAAAAAAGTAAATTTATTTGCTGTTCGTATGTTTCAATGCTAATTGAAGACTTAAGAGGTTTGATAATGTGAGAAATAAAGAGCACAGGCTGACGCTAGCGTATCTCATCTGGCCTTCGAATAGTTTATTCTACTGTAATTGGCTGAATAGAAAAGCAATAGCAGTACAACTGTGGGTCTAGTTGGGCTGAAATGTATGTGAATGTATTATGTTCCTTACACAACATACATAATGTTCTCACAATTAGATCATGCTGATGCCGTGTCTCTTCTCCAAAGCAAAGCCCCATAATTAAATGTTCAGAAGGCAATCCACTTTAATGTCTCTGCTTCTGTGTCTGATTTGTTCTGCAGTGATCTGGTGAACGGCCTGGTGTTGTTAATGAACAGCAACATCAGCAGCCCAGTCAATCTGGTGAGTTCATCGTGCGCTGCCGTTTCACAAATGAGTTCAGAATGAATCCAGCGAGTAAGTGTTTGTGTCAGTCTTTCCACACTGATACGATAAATCTGTTTGCAGGGAAACCCAGAGGAGCACACCATACTGGAGTTCGCTCGACTCATCAAAAGTCTTGTTGGTAAGACGTCCGATCGATGAAGATGGTTGTGATTCCATGTGTCTCGTTGAACTCTTGACCCTGAACATCTCAGCCCCCGTCCAGTCAGACGGGCTAATCTCTTAATGCGCTTCACCCCCTTAATTTTTCCTGTTTTTCCTGCAGCTTTTTGCAAATTTTTGCAAAGCTTCACAGTGTGTTTTTCCGCTCTTTGCTCCCTTAGTTTTTACTGGAGCGCCCTGAACGTCTAGATCTGAAAGAACTTTAACTCACAACAGAAAAGCACGTGCACAATGAGTTGTTCTTCTCCCATTGTCCAGTCACTCAATAATAATACGACACTAAAAGTGGCTTTTCATTGAACATGAACAAATGCAGATACAAAGTATAGAGAAGTAAAACAGAAATGGGAGTTTATGGCAGTTCAGGTTTGGCTGTACGAGTCAGGAAAAGATTAGTTTTAAGTTGATTTTTGAAAGAGTGAAGCAAGCCTGAATTTCGGGTGTTTGGAGTTCCAGAGGGTTGAGATGAAACTGTCTCTGTCTCATACTGAAATAAGCCTTGAACCTCATCACCATCCAGGTGAGGCTGCTGCAGCAGGTGGTACTCTCCATGAGTTTTCTCCTTCTTTCCTACCCCAAAACATCCCGTTTCCCTGTCTCATTTATAAACGCCTGTTACTCTCAATTAAAGTCAGCACGAGTGTCCTCCACCTGTCCATGTTTCTGCCAGTCAGAAAAATAATTAGAACTGTGAGTTTACTTCATAGTTAATCATTGGTTTAGGTGGAGAACACGTGAATCTGATACAAAAAAAGCAGCCCACGCTCTGTCTGTCATAGAAACGGAGTTATTGTAGCAGACGACATGTTATATATTATCAAGCCAGAGCTTCGCTCCATTATGCTGAACACACATTGAAATCATCATTTACATTTTCCCATTCATTGTGATGGAGGCTGACAATGGCTGCAAGAGCAAAGTTTGCACTCGCAGTAGCTCTGACTAAATATTAATGTGTCCCGCAGCCCTGAAAGATTGAAGAGCCTTTTTGTTGTTCTAACAATAAATAATTTCACAAATTAAATGAAGGTGGCAAAAGCAAACTGAACAATCACAGCAGTGGTGGTTACTTTTTTGAGGGGGTGGCAGAATTACTGCACCTACAAGAAGGAAACACACACACAGAGATGAGTCATTGCAGGTTGATGCATCTGTATTAAAAGTAGGAGGGAGGAGAATAATAACGTGTCCTTCTCTCTCTGCTCACACACACACACACACACACAGTGAGCCGAAGTCAGATCCAGTTCCTCCCAGAGGCCCAGGACGACCCACAGAGGAGAAGACCTGACATCCGAAAAGCCAAGATGCTGCTCGGCTGGGAGCCAGTGGTACGTGTGACCGACTCAGACATTATCCTTCAAATCTACTGCAGACAGTTTTTTGTAACACGAGCCGCGTTTCCGTTAAAGTCGGATGGAACGTCGAACGTTTCCATCAGCTGGTTTAGAGCGAATAAACAAAGCTGCATGAACGGTCAGATGATGGCCGTGTAGTGTGTTGCTGTAGGCTAATCGTCAGTTAACAGCAGGTGAAGAAGCAGCGACGTAAATGTTTGTTACGAATGTTCAAAAGTTTTATCAAACGTGGTGTTTCCATCAAGCTTTTCTCATGCAAATCGTTGGTGGAAATACATTTGTTGAAGGAAACAACTATTGATGCATACTGTAAGAAATATTTTTGATTTAAAAAACAGAAATTCTTTGGACTTGTCTGCCCACTATGTTTCTGTGACAGGCTGATATCTGTCTGCCTGTGTACTAATTCAAAGTATGAAAGACGTCACACGTAAAACCTGCTAACATTTACTAAGACAAAAGGATGATGAACCCACTCAGTATGACAACATCTAATTATTGCTTATTGTCTATCTTTTGTCCGTATTTAATATTTTGATGATGATGACAATCAGTGAAAGTAATACACTGAAATTAGTATCAACCATTTCATGTATTCATACTTGGGTGAGTCCAGCTTGTTAAGATGATGGTAAAGAATCTGTTAAATTATGAGACAAACTCAAACTATGTGAGGTCTTGAGTAAAAGCTTATTACAGACGTTTCATAACTGTGTCGTCACGATCGATATCTCATCTTTAGCTGCTGATGACATGACTGCCTGTCACGTTTACAGCCTCTGACATCTTACTGTTAATGTCAAAGATAATGATGATTATCAGGATGAACAATCTATATGATACAGTATAAAAAACGTGTGCACGTGTGCTTCAGTGTCTTCATGCTGTGTGTCGTGTGCACAGGTGCCGCTGGAGGAAGGCTTGAACAAAACCATCCAGTACTTCAGCAGGGAGCTGGAGCACCAGGCC
Source organism: Serranus cabrilla (assembly GCA_903364295.1). Lineage (NCBI taxonomy): Eukaryota > Metazoa > Chordata > Actinopteri > Perciformes > Serranidae > Serranus > Serranus cabrilla. The sequence continues at coordinate 319,599 of CAFUXE010000504.1, forward strand.
AACAACCAGTACATCCCCAAACCTAAAGCCGCCCGCATGAAGAAAGGACGACCCAGACACAACTGAGGTCAGCTGTCCCATCACAGACACTCCACAAACACAGAAGGATGTTAAGGCTCCTCAGAGGACTCCTGAACAGCCACTCTCTGAAATACACTGTTGAGTGGAGCACTCTCGGATATGGTGTCTTTTTTTTTTTTCTTCTTCTTTTTTTCTTTTTTTTGTGAGAGGTGGAGAGAACTCTCTTTAAAAGGTGTTGTGTTGCCTTGCGTTGGAGCTGCAGCTGCACTTTGGGATAAGGGCTTTCCACACCGGAGCTTACGTGTTGAATGAACAAGCTTGAAACAAAAACAGGAAGTTTTGGTGAGAAATGTAAAACCCAGCCTACTTTTTTTTTTTGTAAATTTGTGCTTTTGCTATTTAAATTGGAGACGTGAGAGTCTTGCAAACGGCTCGTACCGGGCATCAGTGTTTCGTGTTTATTTTATCCGCTTCATGATGTTTTGTCTGCAGAGATGAGCTGCCTGACTTTGTTTTTCCACTGGATCTTTTGTCCTTATCAGTGGGGTGTCCGCACCCTGTTGGCTGCTCATGCAGTGCACTGCAGGTCTGGGCAAATCCTCTAGAAATACTGTTACAGCATCATTATGTGTTCATGAGAACATCGTTGTGTTCTACTTTGTGAAATCTCACGTCAGGATGTGCATTATCAATTTCAGATGAAGATGCTATTTTAATAAAATATTTCCAATATTTTGCGTATGATAAAATTAGGGAAGGCCATATTTTTGTGTGTGTGTGTGTGTGTGCGTGCGAGACACATTTCTACGAATGTTTAGTGTAAGTGAGAAAGCAGATGACTCCAGTACCAAGCCACATCTTTATTTACAATAAGTGATGAAGAAAGAGCCAGACGTCGGATTTTAAAGGCATACTATGCAGGAATTGCCGCTTACCCTCCTCCTCCCCTGGAACATCGACACCAGACGGCCACATGCACCAGAACAGCTCAGTGCTTCACCTGCAGCGTCAGCGATGGTAAAAACAAACTGATTCAGTTTCATTTTGGAGTGAGCTTTGTCAGCCTTAGCTATGTTTCTGTTTTTTTCCGTGCTGTGTCTAATCATTTGGTAGCTTTGTGTCCAAAGGGTGACGCCCACAAACAGCCCAAACAAAGCAAAATGAGTTTTACCAGAAGAGAAAATACAGATAGAGGCACCACCTTAGTACTCAGAGGGATTACTTGTTTTTATAAAGGAAAGTCCTGCATAGCATACCTTTCACCGCATTTCATACAAATAAGCTGCCTCATAATGTTATTTATGAAATGTAAATAGCACACATGGCTGTCACTGAACTTTATGGGGGTGGAGCAGTAAGGGTGGGATGTATTGTTTGTTGTAATCAATCAAAACAAAGAAGGGGGAGCTGTGGATGACTTGAAGACTGTCACAGCTAATAGTAGTCGTAGTTGACATTCGCTCCGTGTCTGTAGGATCCAGGGTCACGTGGGCCGATGGGAGCGTTTTCATCGTAGTGGTGCTGGC
>CAFUXE010000504.1:321656-333033 GCA_903364295.1 Serranus cabrilla
TAATGTTATTTATGAAATGTAAATAGCACACATGGCTGTCACTGAACTTTATGGGGTTGGAGCAGTAAGGGTGGGATGTATTGTTTGTTGTAATCAATCAAAATAAAGAAGGGGGAGCTGTGGATGACTTGAAGACTGTCACAGCTAATAGTAGTCGTAGTTGACATTCGCTCCGTGTCTGTAGGATCCAGGGTCACGTGGGCCGATGGGAGCGTTTTCATCGTAGTGGTGCTGGCGCCCTTGGTCGTTGGCGCGAGCTTGGTCCATCCAGTACGACAAGTCAGCCTCCAGCCTCTGGTGAGGAAAACACAACACAGACGTGACCTGAGAGGGAGCGCAGCCTCGGGCGAGGAGACACACAGGCAGCTGATAAGGCGTCCGCTGAGACTGTCAGCAGGCACAGCTGGGGCAAACAGACACGTATGAAAGGCAAACATTGAAAAGGCCAATGCTTTCACAGCTTTGGCCTTTTAAGGAAGCAACGGCAAATGACACACACGCGTACAAGGTGTCATGAATATGGCTGTGTGTGAATTACTCTGGCTGAAACGAAAATGCTGTCAGCTGTCAAAGATGTTGGCGGTAAGAGGGTAATTGTATGCACTCTGCTCCTCGTCTCTTCCTCGTGTCCCTGGTGACTCTGACATGACAGTCGCTGACCTGGAAGAAGACTGAAGCCGGCTCTGTGAATAGGATTATATTTGTATGTACCAGAGGGAGCTCATCCATTTCCATGTGTTCAGTTCCACTCAGTCAACATTGTGAGGATAACTGAGAAAAGATTATCTTAAAGACAGTTTACACCAGATCCAGATTACTAAAGTCTGTTCCATCTCTCCGTTTCTTATTTTACTGCATCGTCTATTTATAAGTCAGGTATTAAAAAAAAAGTGAGAGACAAATCTGCCTCATTAGATTGTGATGGTGTGATTTGATTGACAGCCTCACAAGTGTTGAACACTTCTACGGAGCTGCATTTAGTGCCGTCATGTCAGATTTTCAAAACACAACTATCGAGGCCAAAGGAATCTATAGAAGATTAAAAATAATAACGTTGCTATCAGTCAAATTCATCTTAAGCTTTGTTCATTGTGCTATTATCAAAACCAGTTCATTTGAAATAAAAAACAAGCCTGATTCCTGAGTTATTGTTTAAGACGTAAATAAAACCAAATGATTTGCAAATCTTTTTAACTTAAATTCAATTGAGACTGAACATTAAACATAGCGTCTTTAGACAGACGGCTACACTTTTGTTTTTGTAAATTAAGATGCATTCGGTTTTTATTTACACTTCACACAGCATCACAACTTTTTCTGTAATCCAAAAAAAAAAGGTTATTTTATAGACTTAAGTCTGAGAATCTGGACGTCTCCTGCTTTGATTTTGACTTATCTGTCTCTCCAATGTCCCCCAGAGTTTACAGAAGTGTACAATTTAAATGGCTTTTGGTCTTACAAGGTAATTTATGGCTTTTACAAAAATACTGGTGGTACATTATTTGAAGGATTTATCTAAATGTAAACTAAACATGAGTTCTTGGTCAGAGTGAATGTGTGTTGTGATGTGAACCTCTGAGCTCTCGTGATGTGAATCAGTGTTTCTTGCAGAGTTCCGGTCCTGTTGACGCTCCACTGGAGATTAATTTCTGTCATGTTGCGTGTGTGTGAAAGACTAAGAGGTAATCCGAACTCTTCTGCAACACATAACCCACCTGCTCATCATATCCCATGTACATAAACTGCATAATCCACTGCTGTACGTCTGGTCTGCTGCGGTCCCAAAGGTTCCTCTTGGTTCTGCTCAGTTTTGCCAGGAACTCCTGAGCCTTGGAGGAGGAGATGGAGACGGAGGGGGCAGTACCAGCTCCTACCACTGGAGGGAAGCACAACCGGGCAAAACGATGAAGGGGCATTTTCCAAAACCTTCCTATCCCTGGAGTTGATATTTGCATCAGCAGAATGATAGAAAAGTAAACTGTTACCATCTCTCTTCCTTAAGATCCTGTGCAGGCTGCTGTCACTAGAGACATCTGTGGAGGAGAGTTAATGAGCTGCAGTATGAAACATGTTCATGTCAGGTAAGTTGGACATCACAAGCAAATCAGATGACATTTAAACAGTCAATGTTTATGATCAGTGGGAAGTGTAGAGTTATGTAAGTAGAATACAGGTAAAGTAGATATTATATGTTTGAAATGCTGCTGTTGTGTAGATTACTTCAGTTTGTTAAAGCTCATGTATTTCCTTGTATTTTTTCATTAATTCAGTCAGGAACATTGTGAGGAAAACAGCCTTTTGAAAAGATTATCTTAAAGATATCTGACTACAGTTAACGCCAGCTTTTTACGTCACATTATTGTCCTTGACCCCTCAGAGTTATAATGATCCAAATTACTTTTAGTAATAAGTAACTATTATTAGTTTTTATTGTTTCGTCTTCATCTTTTAGCAAATTTTAAAACTACAAAAAACAAGCTGCTTCATTAGATTGTTTTTGTTGCATCTTTCAGTCGGTAAAAGACAAATCTGCTTCTTTAGAAACATTTTTACGGAGTTGCAGTTAGAGCTGTCATGATGTTTTACTACACAATTATCATGACCAAAATAATTATCTATAGAAGTTTTTCAGTGCTGTCTGTTTTGTTTATTGTGCATTTTGTGCATGATATCTTAGTGGTTTAATGAGATGAGTCATCTAAACTAAAGCTTTATTACCTCCGCCGGCGTTTGTCTGTCTGCGCTCTCCAAGTGCTTTTCTAGTTTGTTTGTTGTGTACAAAATAACTAAAAAGTTCTGCACGGATTTGGATGAAATTTGTGTATTGGGACAAGAAATGGGTGATCAGATTTTGGTGGTGATCGGTGATCCGGAACACCACCTGGAATTTATATAGCAAATTTATATTATTGTGTCAGTGACCATATTGCCTTCACTAACTGCCGCCATCTATTGGGTGAAATATTTCAATGCCAGTGAGCTCCCAAATTACATGCTTTCAATATAATCCTAAGTGCAGTTTGGTATTACGTAACTGACCCTATTGCCTTGGCGGAGGTCTGCGCTCTCCGAGTGCTTTTCTAGTTGTTTTTGTTTTCTTTAAAAACATTACAAAAGTGTTTTTTTTTTTATTATTCTGCTGGCACTGCAACAGCTTTCCTTCACTTAACTAAGCTAGTGTCATGGCTGAGTTTTCATTATAAAGTCAAATGTCAGTTGCACTGAGTGTAGCTAATGTAAAAGTTGCCAACACAGATCCAATTAAAACAAGCTGTTGGGCCATTTGCCTGTGAATATAGTGAAACAACTTCCTTCCTGCTGTTCGTCTTTCCCACTGGAGACGCACTGTGCACGGCGAATGTTCATACAGATGTGTGCAGTAATGAGTTGTACATGTGCCTCACAGCCAGTTCAGTTAGATAACCTCGTACATACCACTGACTCTCAGAGCACAAATCTCTCACTGCATCTGAGCTGCGTTTACTTTAGCCTTGGAGGGGTTTAATTAGTTCTTATTACTGTAGACGTCTGTCCATGTTGGTACAGAATGAGTCATTCTTCTCTGAGCTCTTACATTTTCTCAAAACAGCCATTATGAAGTAGTGAACCCCCTCAACATCTTCAGCACTGCATTGATTAGCTTATCATATGTATTGCAAGCATTTTAATTATGGACTTAATCAAATATGGATGTAGGCTCCGTGACGTCACTCAAAGACTCTGAAAAGCAAAATTAAGCTCAATGGTGGATTTCTCCTGCTGTCACCGTCTCAGAAGGGCCTGATTCTGCATCCACAGAATCCATTTTAGCAGCTATATGAACTCCCTGTTCAGTTGTCACGGACAGTTCTGTGCCAGTGAATTTGGTTTATGGGGATTCTGTGTTCCTGTCCCATTTCAAACAATGAGTGAACTTTTTATTTTAAATGAGCATCACCTTCTATGTGACCTGCACAGCCGTGTTAAGTACAGAAGTAGTTATTTAAACTCAAAATTTAATTTTTGTCCTAATCTTAACCAAGTTTGTGTACCTAAACTAAACAGAATAGTTCCAGGTCACAAGGTCTTGTTTCAAAACAGCAGAACCACAAACTTTCATCTTCACTTCAGCTCCCCTGAAATCTGTGTGTGACGTCATAGAACCTGCCTCCATTTTTTATACAGGTTACGGTGCTTATAAGCAGATGTCCGCATGCTGAGATGCTAAGCTAAGATTGTGAAAATGGTTAACATTTGACTTGCTAAACATCCTGTTGTCATTGTCATTGCAAGCACGTTACCAAGCCGACATCAAAGTACAGCCTAAGAGCTGCTAGCATGGCTGCAGTACTGCTGTAGTCTTGTTATTATGAGCCTTTTAGTAACACTGACGTCTTTTAAAGACATTATCTGTTCAAAAAATGAAAAAGAAAGAGACTTTAGAGCAATGATTTGGTCCTAAAGTAGAGCCCTGTGGAGCGCCGCTGAGACTGATGATTTGTTTATATTACATTTTGGCCCTGCAGTCACCTGTATGTCATGCTTTAACTACTAGGCAGCAGAAATGTGAATGTAAGCCTGCTAATGAAAAGTAAAATGCATAAAATAGTGATATAACCTTTGAAATCTGCTATTTTATTAATAAGTATACTTTGTCTTTACTGTTTTTGCATTTCCCTTATCAAAGTAACTTTTTGCTGTTTAAAAAGTAGCATCTCTTACATGTTACCCACGCACTTTGAAATGCATTCACTAATCTTTTTAAACTGCTGCTGCTGTAATAAGCACCACAACAGCATCTACAAGGCCAGATCCAGTCTGTTGTTACCATCTGACCTTGTGCTGCTGTGCTAGTGTGGACCCAAACACAAATACGCCTAAAGTGACATTTTAAAAGCAAAGCAAGTTGAAAGCAGCAAAAAATTGAGCTCACCTCTAAGAGCAGAGAGTGTCAGGAGTACAGCCAGCCCCATTAACCTCAGACAGAGCTGCTGGGATGCCATCTTGTACCCGCTCACAGTCTTAACAGCAGCAACTAAAGCACAAACCGCTGCACGACCAGAGGGAAGAGTGGGCTGCAACCCAGACTTTCCAAATGGAAACTGGCCTGCGGGGGTGGAATGTCTTTTACCTCCTCGCCTGCAGAGACGAGGCTGCAACTGGGAGATTTTCCGCCCTTTAAATGAATTTTCATGTGTGTCCCAGGTACTTTTCCATCTCCAAGCAGCAGTGAGAGGGAACAAAAAAGATACGTTCCTCTGCACCTAAATGTTGTTTGTCATGCTCTGTGAGAACATACAGGATTTCAAAGACTTGCAATTTCCGAAGCAGGTTTGCTGCAGAGCAAAACAAACAACTTCTGTTTCCACTTTAGAAGAAGCGCTCGCACCGTCTGAGCTGAATTCCTGGCAGCTGGGCGTAAACTGTGCACAGCAATTCAAATCTCAAACTGGACTTTTCTGCCTGTTGCAGGTGTCCTGTTGTTTTTATTATAACAGCAGATTCTGACTTTACTCTCAAATTACCGTGAAGGAATCTGAATATAGTAACTTAAAGTTAATTTCAGCAGTAAGCCAGTGACAACAGTTGCATATTAAAGGATCTGTTTCCTCTAAGGGGAAAACATCATCATCAGTTATTCAGTCGACTATATATGAAAGAGGAGGGAAGGGGTCTCATTATCTGCCCTGAATGTAAAAACAGCTTTTTTTTTTTCCAGGCAACTAACTGCAGGGAGTTTAAACTTCTACAGATGAAATAAGCTGCATGCAGCATGAATTTAAATGTTTCAGTCAAATTGTTTTACAAGCTAAACCTCTGCCTTGGATTATTAATCAGAGCCTTTATCTCAGGGAGATACCACTGTTTTCCTTTTCCCCCGGTGCTTCAGCTCATCTTATATGAAGTGCACTTTATCTTGTCTGGATTTTCTTTATCACCCTTCGAGCTGCAGTCTCGCAAAGGAAACGAGCATGATGGCGCCCTTTCACTTGAAGGAAAAATTGCTTGTCAAGCGCTTATGGCAAAAAAATAATCGGAGTTTCTGGGTTTGCAAATAAGTTTTCTAGTCTCTTGGGCTGTTTGACGATATGAAAAGTCTGCGTTTATATTCAGAGATGCCTTGTTTGAGGTTGGAGGAATCCTTTCAATACTTTTACAGATGTGTCTTTTATAACGGTGTCTTAAGGGAAACTTCAGTCATGCAACAGTTTCTTTTGTTGCAGTGTTTTGCGAGACAAAATTGCAGAAAGATCCAAATCTGAATCATTTTTATTGCCAAGTAGGTTTTCACATACAAGGAATTTGCTAAGTACTAAATATAGATTAAAATATAGATTAAGGAAACAAGTACTTTGTGTCCACAAACTGCAACATAAATAGTAAATATGAGGAATAGAAAAAGTCAACATACAAACAAAATAAAGTAGAAACAATAAGATGGAGTGGCAGCACTTTTATCTGGTTCTCTTAATGCATCTATGCTCAATATTTATCTGAAACCTTTCTTATGAATTCAACTTTTCATTCTTGAAGAATATATTGTGCTTTATGCTTCATACAAAGTAATGTTGTCTCAGTTTATTTAGGCATTGAAAGCCTGCAAATCAGCAGCAACACTTCTGATATCAGATTATCTGATAACTTGTTACTTTATGGAGGCTTCATTCAGAAATTCACTCGTCGGTGCTTCAACTTCTAACACGATGAGTGTGTGTGTGTGTGTGTGTGTGTTTGGCTTGGAACAAACAGCCTCTCTGTCTTTCACAGGCTGAGCTGGAATGCAGGAAACCCAGAAGCTGGCAGACGATTGCTTCGCTCCTATGACGGCTTTGGAAAAGACGGTGAAGTGGAGGACGACACACAAAAGACAGAAAGAGATGAGAGGCCAAAGAAAACAGATGAAGGACAGAAGGGGTGAACGGGTTCGTTTACTCCTACTTTCTTTATTTCAGTTTTCAGGCTCTGATAAAAGTGTTGACATCCTCTTTATGAAACCTGGAAAGGAGGTCAGCTCTTTCTGAGGTGGCTTAATCTGAACTAATGATCGTTGTGCTGTAAAGCTCGGTGAAAGGCACAAGCCTCGGCTCGCAGTGCACACACACACATGCCCATAGATATGATTTCCCCCGTGTTTTTATTCATCAGATGCCTTTCAGACGAGCAGCCAGGACCTCCAGGCCTCTCGTCTATACTAAGACTCATTGTCCTCAGGCACATGTTTCCAATGCAGAGGGAAAATACCAGAGAGAAGTCAGATGTCTGTGGATTTATGAGGAGAGTTAGAGTTGCAGAAATCTTTACTTGAAAGCCTAAAAACATCCACATGTACAGTAACGCACTGAGCAAAGCCGTGTGGTGTACAGTAACTCAGGTGGAGGTGCAAAGCTTTTTTTGTTTGCTCACAGACCATGAAATGAGCATCAACGCTTTAGAGAATTCTTGGACAAACATAAAGCAGATTAAGATAATCTGTGTTTATACGCTGGTTGTCCTGGGATTGAATTGCTGTAAAATCAGAAATAAACATTATATTTTGCTTTTAAAAAAAAGCACAATTTCCTCCTTTTGCTTCTCGGCTGTCTAACTCGTCGTTCCCCTCACACTTGACTTCACAATCTGACTGTCGTGATTCGAGTCAGATTTATTTTAGTATGTGACACTTTTGCTCACAGACGCCCCTCAAAGTTCACAGAAACACTCAGACACCACGGCTGCAGTTACAGCAGCAGAGAGACGCAATTATCCATCTGATCTTTTGTTCTAACATCCCACGCTGTCAATAATAAAACACACTGATTGATTTCTTTAGTCTATGAGCACTGTTTGTTATGAGACATAAGGTTTTGAGCTGATGGCGTGTTGAACAGTCTGCTGTGGGAGTTTCAGACTCTCAGACACTTTATTACAAGAAGAAAGAGTCTAAACAAGTAACAAGACACAAGTGTTCAAACTATCCTTTATTTTTCAAACTGTAAAAATCTTAAACACGTGTAAGAGTTGACTTGCAGACGGTTAAATCTCTCTGTTGCTCTGTTCACTCCTCAGCTTGAGGTTCAGACTCTGGATTGTCGTATCCCAGATCGCGGCCGATGGGGAAGTGAGCCCAGTAGGTCCGAGCCAGATCTTGCACCCCATCGTGAGCGCCCTGAGCTCTCAGCTCCTCCAGCCACCCGAAGAAGTCCGAGGACCACAGGCCCCAGTAGGGCGGGCTCCGTTTCTGCCTGTCCGCTCTGGCGCCGGCTGCATCGCTCTCCTCTGCTCCTGTCGGGAAGAGACGGCGACGGAAAGAGGTGCAACCATTATTTCACACCTCTATTCCACAGTTACTGCATATTATGATGTCAGGTGTGATGGTGTGTGATGCAAACATACCTGTAGGAGGCAGGTGGCCTACGAGAACAAATGAGAGCAGCACAGACATGTACAGAGCGTGCATGCTTTCAGGAACTACAGGAGAGAACACAAAAGGCTGAAAAAGTCATTTGTTCTGCCGTCTGTAAGAGGAAAATATATATATATATATATATGTGTGTGTGTGTGTGTGTGTGTGTGTGTGTGTGTGTGTGTGTGAATAGAAAAGCATCACCAGAATGTGCAGAATATGAAGTAGTTCTCAGGAGAACAGAGTGCTCTTTAAAAAAAACACAACTGCGTGTATCTATAAAGGAGGAAATCCTTGTGTCAAGAACATGTTCGCTTCATCAAATATCATCTTCTGTCTCGTCTTACCGGATCAGCAGGAGATTGCGATAGTTGTGCTGTCCCTCGTCCGTCCTCCTCAGACTGATCTCAGGATGGCGACTGCGTCTGGAGTAGAAGTAGACGAGCGAGGTGGACATGTTTGTTTTTCACATATTGCCTCTTTGCACGTCAGAGAGCCTCTTCCACACCTCGTGTGGCCATCTGCTTTGTAGAGACGAACAGAACGTCACATTTTCTCGCCTCAAAGTGTAAAATGACTTAATGTGATGCTAAGATGTTGTTTAAGGTTTTTAAAAGGAGGAGACACATCTGGAGCCTGCTGCTGGCCCCCAAACTCCCTAATTGGTTTGATATATATTTAACTAAGTTGTTGTCAGCCGTCAAGAGCTCAGCGTGAGTTGTTTTTTTTTGTTGTTGCCTGGAGCTGTGTGTAATAATAAGGATTTCATTAATAGAGGAAAGAAAAGCAGAAGACGGATTAAAAGAAGTACGTATCAGACAGTTTTCACACGTACCGTCCAGACGGACTGTACCAGCGTTCAGGGCGGAGAGAGTTCAGGTGCTGCTGTTTTTTCTGCTGTGAGGATGTTTGTGTCTGTCGGGCTCAGAGGAAGAGTCATGAAACCTGGTTACCGTCAGCTTCCTCTCAGTGGAGTAAAGTGTCATTTACATTTTTACTTTATGTTGACTTGCACAAGTCATAAACATTTTAAAAGAGTACGTTTTCAGAGACGAGGAGGAAGATGAATGAGGAATGAATTAAACTCACAGAGGGACATTTTTCAGTTTGGATGTTGAAGGCTGCAGGCAGACGGAGCAGCAGAGTTAAAGGTTATTTTAGTTGGTTGAGTGATAAAATTGGGAAATGTTTGTAAAAACGAGTCCTGATGAGTAAACAGAGCTGCTCACACGTCTCCAGAGGTGATGTGGATGATGAAGGATGAGTTTTGCAAAGTAGATCAGAAAACATCTGTTGCCAGAAACTCACCATGAGAATGTTTACTGAGGTGATAAATCAAGTGAGAAGCCTCACCATATTCATGTCATGGATTTAAATACAAACATGCTTATTTTTGCAGCCAGTGGTGTCGCCCCCTGCTGGCCTTTAGACAGAATGCAGGTTTAAGGTAGTTGGTGTTGGCTTCTTTTAGTCAGCTCAGTTTTATGACTCCTTATCCTCTTAATTTTGCCGACTTCAAGTCTTTTGAGTTTCCCTCGTGAGGCTAGTTTTCGACGCCAACCCTCTCAGATATTTATTTAATGTCCGGCCTCTTATTTTCACTTGGGTCCTCACTGCATTTTGAGAAATTGATAAATGCTCATTTAGACCTGTTAGTAATGTCTGTAGACTAATTTAAGCTTGTTAGACTGTTTTATCTTCATTTTAAGGCTCAAAATAAGATTTACAGCTCCATTCTGATATTGTCTCTTTGTTTCTATAGCTCTGTTGTTAGCTGGTCTAGACCAAATGCTCTTCATCTCAATGAATCGAGGAAATAATCTGCAGATTAATCAGTGATGAAAATAATCAGTATTTGCAGAGGAATACACTTTGACAGGAAAGTTTTAATGATGATGTTTTTTTTGCTCACAATAAGAAACAGTGCAGAACATCTCCAGCATTAATCCTGATGAAAAAGGACGCTGTGGCTGAGAGAAGCTGTATTAAAGTAAAGAAAGGCGACGTAAAAGCATTTCCATTAGTATCAAGGGAACATAGGAGCGCGTCTCGAGCTGCCGGTCCGTTAAGACGAGAAGGTAAAAGGGACTGAAGTGAAGAAATGTATAACGGCTGACAGAGTGGTCATTATCCTGTCAGTGTGTCACTGTCAAGGTTTACAGTATTGTTGCTCCATTCACATTTAATCCACCTGTCACTAGTGTTTCTGTTTTCCTCTTCATGGACGTCTCTCTGCCTTTGTCTCCTCCTGCACAACATCACACTGTCACTCATCCACACATCATCACACCGCTGACCGGCAGCTCATTTCTAGAATCATTCTTGATATTTAAGAAAACAATAAGTGCATTTCTCAAAAACATGTTTTCTACTTAAGTCTGTAACTTGATTAAAATTCTTGTTTTTTTTCTCTCCAAAGTAAATGTTTATGACGATAGAAACGTCAGCCGTCAGACAACAAGTCAACAAAATCCTGCCTGTGACAGTTATTTTTATTATTTTCTCTGACAGGAAGCAGCAGGAGAACTCGAACACCGAGCCGACTGAGCAGCTCGACCAGCTTACACCTGAGAGAAATGTGTCACATCCGTCGAAGACGACACCGAACAAAAAGAAGTTAAAACACTGCAGAGAAACTGTCTGCATGAAAGGCAAGTTATTTATTTTCTACTGTTTTAATTGATTTCTACTTTAAAACTAAAATGTGATCTAAAATCTGTGTTTCCCTTCTTCCACTCTCAGTAAAAATAAAATTCCCAGCTTTAATGGTTGAGCATGTTTACAGAAGAGACCTTGTTGGAAAACAAAAACAGATTAAAGCTGCAAGCAGCGTTGACGGGTCCTCGCATCTCCACGCACGTCGGGGTGGCTGCGGGACTCGGCTGATGCAACAGCCGGACACTGGCAAGTTGTCCTGGGTTTTTCACATTAAGTAGCATTCTCTCATGTCAGGAAGAGCCAAATTTGAGGTGGATCTCATGGTTTGCAGCATGACATTGCACGATTGAAAAGAAG
>CAFUXE010000505.1:26047-76963 GCA_903364295.1 Serranus cabrilla
TGTGTGTGTGTGTGTGTGCTGCATCTCTAATGAGGAAGGTCAAACACAGAAGCCAGAGATCTTTATTAGCTCAGCTCTGTGTAAACAGCTGCTCCGACAAACAAACAAACAAACAAACCTTTAAGAGGTCGCTGAAGTTTGAGAGGAAGCATTCAGGGGATTCAATAACTCCACATTAATTATTGAATCATTCAATTTCTCTCATCTTTTTCTGAGTCAATATCATTTCAGTGCAGCTGGAAACTAAACTGAACTGAAGGTCCGGACCTTTTGTCCTTGTGTGTGTGCAGTTTGTGAGTTTGTGTGAGTTTTTCGTGATGTTAACATAAACGATAAACTCACTTGCACTCAGAAGAAAGTAGAGAGCATCAGCAGGAACTGCACTGAAAAAAGTATTAAATTATATGTTTTTACTGGTGTTTTTGTCTTGATTTAACAGACTTGGTTCTGCATTTACATCACAGAGGCAGAACACTTTATTATCTGTTTAAAAGAAAAAGTTTTCGTGAATATTTCCTTCATATTCTGCAGCAGCCTTGGTGCACATGTCTGTCCACCTCCTGCATCCTGTTAGAGCCGAGGCCCTTAAAGCCTCTTTACTCTATACTTGGCTTTTACAAAAACTCAAAACAACCGAGTAAAGTTGACCATTTGTTAAAGAATAATAACCAGATGTGATGAGCAGCTGGACTCTGCAGTGACCAGGCCAGAGCACAACACATTTTATAGATACTTTTCTTATTCTTAAGAGACTTTTTCTCCTCAAAAAAATAAATCTGTAAATGGTTTTAGCTTGTTTTGATTCCTAAAAAGATGCTGGATAAAATAAAAGACTTAAAAAAAATCAATAATTTGAAGATATGATGTTAAATAAAGATGTTTTAAACTGTTTCTGATTGAGCAGCTCAGTTCCTGCTTTTACTTCTGTCGCAGGAAGTTTAGAGGACGATGTTTTCTGTAATCCGTCAATCTGAACTCTAAATGTTGAGTTTACAAACCGCAACACACAAACCCACGTCCTCCTGCCTTTATGTAACCTTTTAATGTAACTTAAAGTTGTGAAAGAGTGTTTTTTCAGTTCTGCTTTTACTTCATTAAACATGTGAACAAAACCTTTTAATAACCAAACAGACTGAAAGCTGGATTATAACTGTGTGATATATTTGCTGTTTAACCACTCGTTCAGAGTGAACGGAGGCATCATGTGTGAAACCTCACACTGAAATATAAATCAAACTGAAAACTCCCTCAGCTTCGTCTTTAAGGTCAACATTCAGAAACTGATTCCAGCAGCGACTCCCATCAACGCAGAAATTGGAAAATAAGTTAAATTAAATTTCCCTCGTGGTCCCAAAGCGTCGTAAAACTTTCTCAAATGGCATAAATGACCTTTTAAAACATCCGTCTCACAGAAATGAGGTTTTCTCGTGACAGCTGCGGGTTACATCGATCCGATATGAAGTGTTTCAGCTGAGGGACGTGACAGATCTGCTGTGATTCCTCTAAAACACAGATGATCAGAGTGTTTCTGACCCCACAGAGCAGGTGAGCAGAGAGCAGGTTTAGTGATGCCAGAAGGATTAATGAAGCCTGACAGAGACAGAAGTGTGAGCTTAAAGAGGAAAGCCAGCGACTCCACGGCGTAATAAACTGATCACACACAGGACACACACACACACACAGTGCTGCTGTAACGTGTGTGTGTGTTCTGTGAGTGTGTGCTCACCTCTTTGGCTCGCTGCACGGCATCACTGGGGGGGTTTCTGATCTGCGGGGACGACTTGGTGTTGATCTTATCGTAGAGCTGAAACACATAAAACATCAGACGGTGAAACTGTGAACCAACATGATCAGTAATATGATGATGATGTCAGAAACCATCAACCAATAAAGCATCAACATACATTTATTCTTTATTCTTTCTCCCAGAAAAAGTTCATCTGTAAAGTTGTTTTGATTATTAAAAAGATGTGAGATGACAAATCATAATTTGGACACATGGCGTTAAAAGCTGCTTATAAAACACTTTTAAAGGTTTTGTTTTCAGCTCGGTTACATCTTTCATTCCTATCTCAGGAAGTCTGTTTTCTGTAATCTGTGTGTGTGTGGCAGGAACCACAGCTATCTTTGGGTGTGTGGATCCTGATCTGGTTCAAAGTTTGGTGTTTTTCAAGTGAAATTGGTTAAAAACAAAGCAGTTATCCTCATTTCTCCCTCTCATCCTCAGCGCTCTCTATTTATTCGGTTTCTTCAGAGCATCTGTGTTTTTATTCTTTCTGTTTTTGACGTCTAACTGCTAACAAGAAGGAACTGTTTCTCATCTCTCTGACTGAAGGACGACAGACACACGAGCTCTGTTTATCAAACTCCCAGCTGACTAATAAACGGCGCTGACTAGACGTCGGCGTGTATGAGCCTAGTCAGCGCCGAGCAGTGTGGGTGTATTTAAGAGATGTTATGTTTGTAGACAAAACGGCCCCGAAACACGGAGCGAACAAAGGCAGCAGCTGTGCCGAGGGTGACGCTTCCAACCAGATCACAGCGAGACACAACCAGGTGATGTCGTCTGCTGGGTTTCTCATTTAACCTGCAGTACACACACACACACACACACACACACCCGAGTCACAGACAAACATCCTTTTGTCCCACACAGTTCAGTGCAACCCTGAGACCCAACATCCCATCTTCTGTTTTTCCCCTTTAACAACAACAGCAGCAGAACGACACATGTGATCCTCAGAGAACATGTGATGCACAAACAACAACAACATTAACCCCGAGAATTATTTATAATCTGCATTTTGTCACATGCAAAAGAATCACAGTGAGCTGGGAAATGATCCTAGTGTCGCCCCATCAATGCTCATTAAATATGTACCAAAAAAAAAATCATGCAAGTCATGAAACAAAAACAAAGGTTAAATATTCTGGATAAAATGGAACATGCATAAATATTTGTGTTATCTGTGATGGAGAGTCATTTACTAGGTAGCTTTTATACAAATATATATTTGCCTAAACTGTCACATCATCCTGAGAAAATAAAACAAACTTTTGCTCCTCCTCGTCTTAGTGCTCCGAACTGCATTTACAAGAATTTACCTGAATACAAAACAACCAATCAGAGCCGAGCAATCTCTAACAGAGCCAGTTTTTAGCCCAACTTTAGAGCCAGACAGATATATATATATATATATATATATATCGGTTGACCAATATTTTTTAAAATATTTGTATTTATTCTTAGTCAGAAATTGACAGTGACTGAACATATCGTATTGATATTTAGATATTTTTTAATTTCTATTTATTCTTTATTTTCTCAGTTATCAATTCTAGAATTGGTCGACAATATAAAACATTATATGTATCATGTAGAGTACAATAATGTAAATACTGCTTCATGAAATAAAAGGCTGCAGGAGAGACACAAGGTTGTCTTCCTGCTGTCAGACTTGTACGTAATATTAGCTGCTTGCTATGTCTTGTGTTGCAGCACTTGCTTTATGTTTCGCTGTTTTAGCAGCTGCAAAAACACCCACACATTCCGGGTAAAGTTGCTTTAAATCAGTTTTCTTTGAGGCCTTCACTCATAAATGCTTACAGGCTGATCCACCTGAAGCAGATTACAGAGATTAACGAGACAGAAAGATACGACTAAGACTGAAAAATGCATTAAATGTCTGCTGGAATAAGGAAACTCTGTGCTTTGCAAATCATGGATAATAATGTGCAAATGATGTAGAGCTGCATGTCTACAGCATATGATGTCATTGTGTCTCTGCTTTTGTTTTTAACATGAAAAGAAGACTGTTAATGTTATTTTTAAGAAAAGTCCTAACAGGATAAGCAGTGTGGTTTCCATTACAGCTCTGCTACAGTGGAAAACAGCTCCGTAAAACCATCCGCTAATGCAGAGATTGAGCCGTAAAACACATCTGGTATATTTCTGTAAAGTGATGCAGACACGAGGTCCAGCAGGCAGAGGGAGGGCAGGCCCTGAGATGATTTATGTCTGAATGAAAATGTGTTTAGAGGACGTTGCATCTCTCCAAAACATAAAGAAGGGGACGTGATAACGGCGATCCACGTCTCCAGCATCTCATGAACAAACCGTCTCAGAAAGACAAACACAACACTCTCCTCAGGAAATCCTTATAAGACTACCAAAATAAACCAGACAGCCTGAGGGCTGAATCGTACTCAGCGCCACCGAGTGCGTGCCGTCCCACATGCTGTCTGCAGCCACTGAGCATACATACATATTTACTGCATCCCTTGTTCTTGTGCTTTCAAAGGGGAACGTTGTCAACATCTCTCTGCCTTTGCTGAGAGTTGAACAAAGTCGAGCTGACCTCTGAGGGGGTTCCTTTGAAAATTAACCACATGCACAAGGATGCTGCAGAGATACCGCTGAGATACTTACAGGTAGGAGCTGTGCATCCTAGCTTAGCTCTGCTCTGAACCAAACTCTGCTCAGAAAACAAACATTTTAAAAGTCGTTTGCTTGTCTTCTTGCAGACAGACCTGATAAAGCATGAATTCAGGATTTTTACACACCTGCATCATGGTGTACATATTTCGGCATATCTTTTGATACATTTATTGCAGTGAAATCATCTCAAAATCTGTTTGTATTTTGGTAGATAGTGCTGCTGTTGTGGCAGTTGCTTGCTTATCTTCTTGCAGACACACCTGATAAAGCATGAAACAGACATTTTACACATTTGCATCATGATGTAGTTATTTCAGCATATTTTTAATCAATTTATTGCATTTAAATCAAAGCAAAATTGGTTTATTTTTGGGGTGGATACTGCTGCAGTAGTGGCAGTCAGCACAGTTCTGATAGTCCTGAACTCCATTCAGAAAACAAGCATTTTAAAAGTTGTTTGCTTGCCGTCTTGCAGACGGACCTGACAAAGCAAGAATTCAGACTTTTTACAAATCTGCTTCATGATTTAGTTATTTCAGCATACTTTTTTTTATCAAGTAATCACAGCAAAAAAGGTTTATTTGGGGTGCATGCAGTAACTCAGTGCTGTACAAGCAGTCATCCAGACGCAGTTCTTGGAAAAGGCCATGAAAGTCGCCTCTGGATTATATCATTAATCCAGACATGACTACTTTTGTTTTTTCTGATGTTTCTGTGGCTTCCACAGCAGATACAAAGCAGTAATAGTGGTTATTTTGGCCCTGATTGATGATAGAAAGTAACTGAAATAAAGACTAAAGACTTCCTGTTTGTTGGTGCTTTAATGAAATCAAATAATTAGTTATTTCTGCACTGTAACTTTTTAAATACCTGTGTAATTCTATTTTCTTTCGGCTCTTTAGCGATTTAAAATCGAATCTTAATATCTTTTCATAATGTGTTGCTTTTGCATGTTCTCTTGATGTTATTACTGTTTTGTGTGAAGCACTTTGAATTGTCTTGTTGCTGAAATGTGCGATATAAATAAACTCTCTTGCCTAATGCAGGCGTTGTTTATCCTGGTGCGTCTCGGCTGAGTAATAGGAATAAACAGAAATGTGATCCTGAGGTCAGACTTGTGGTTCGCCAAAATGAAAAGCACGATGTTCCGGGATGCACTGTCCGAAATGTGTCCTGCAACACATGAAGTGAGGCTTGTTTTCAACTTCGCAGATTGCCGGAAATGCTTTTGTAATGTGACTGAAGAAGCTGTTTATCAGTGAGGCTGGAGGAGGGACGAGTCAGCAGGCAATGACGACGAAAAACAAGACACACACACACCTGCATGCACACAAGTTCCCCTCCAATAGAGATTGCCGAGATTAGAAAATCTTGATATTAACAGACAGGAAGTGTGCATCACGGTGCCAGAACCTGGTGACAATAACTCACAATGTTTAAGCGGTGCAGCACGCCTTTGTGGCTGCAAGCAAACATGTCAACAACAACAATCAGCTCAGATTTCAGAGGAGAAACAAACAATATGATAGGTTCATTTCATTACAGGGCACCTTATTACCCTGCCTACGTTAGCCTAAAGCAGAAAACCAGAAAAATACATTGGTGCACTTGACTCGACTGCAGCGCCTCATTATACACGTCAAGCGCCAAAAACACACGCAGGGGGACGCCAGGCTGCCTCTAAATTAGTTTGAGGCATCTCTCGACAAAAACACTCTTCCTGCAAACACACCAGAAAGAAAAAACAGGAAGAAAACACACTCACCCAGGAGACGGTAAGTGGTTTGTCAGGAAAAAAACGTGGTGCAAAGTAGCTATCTGAAAGCATCAGGCTCCATCCGCTCGGTGTCGACAGGATCCCTGGTTTCCTCCCAGAGTGTCAGCGGTTTGGAGGAACTTTGAGCCGCACAGGCAGTGATGGAGGCTGTGCTTGTTGTGAATGGCACTGAGGCCTGACAATAGCAGCCATTGTTCCTTCACTGCACTCCTCTGTCCTGCTCTGACTCCCCCTCCTCTCAGCGCGGGGCAGGGGTGTGAATCTGAGGCTGAAAAGGAGACATCTGCAGCCCCAGGCTCCCACTGACACTGCTGCACACACACACACACACACACAGCAGCCTCCTGCACTTCAACCTATTCAGCCTGCAGCAACTGGGAGAGCCTTTAACACAACACACACACACACCTCTTTAACAACAGCTTCTCCTCAGCTGACTCTCGTCCATGAAAGTCCCAGTAGCTCCTTTAAATGTTTAAATTTCAGCCTCTGAAGACTTTTGCACTTCTTGGAACTTGTTACAGAAGAAGGTCAGCCGTGTCAGCTGAGGACTCGTCTCTGCAGCAGCTCATTGATGGTGACGGGAGCTTATGTCTGCAGGATCACCGGTTTGATGAGCACAGAGACGCTGTCCACACTTTGCGTGTAAGATAGAGTCATGCAACTTTCTGACAGTTCAAGCTAAAAGTGTTTCAGTTCTTTAAATTTAAACTATTGTGGAACTGGTCTCACGTGCACACGCCTTGTTTTGCACACAGGATCCATAAATGAACACAGACAGAAGAAGAGCGCAGCTCTTGGACTCATGATTGGCAGTTTTGTAAAAAAAAAACGTTAAAATCGATGCAGCAGAAACAAAGATACAGTCTGTTTTATTCAGCTGCTGGCAGATTAAATCAAAGACCAAACTTGCACTCGCCCTCAGGACCAAAATCCTGAAATCTAAACACACTTTGAGTCTAGTAAGTTCTCCTCCCGCACACACACGTTTTTTATCTTTACGAGAAAAAGCTGCCAAATCTGTGGCCCTTATTATTTGGTATTTATAGATGAAATCTGTCTTGAATATTTGTGTCACGTTCACTATGACAACACACTGAAGCCCAGTAAAATCATGCGATTGTCTGATTTGTATTTCTTAATGTAACGACTTTGAACGACTCAATTGTTGGATAACATTCTTGCAAATTGTCACGTCCTGCCAACAAATCTTGTGTTTAACACCCACCAGAGACGCCGAGCGAGAGAACAGAGTAAACAGAACGGATTAAGGGAATAATAACAGACAAAATGATGCTCTCTCAGTGTCAGACACGCTGTGTACTCATCTAAAATGCTGTCTAGCCTCTCCGCCGGCTGCTGGGAACTGGGATTTTTTTGACCCAATATGGTGGTGATGTGGTGAAGCCCCGAGTCACAGCAACCAGCCATCAGTCACACACACACACACACATGAACCAGGGAGGAATTTAATGACACATTTAAAAACAACATGACCTTTTTAGATTGCCTCCAGAGCAATGAGCATCCCTGTGTGTGCAGGTGGAAGGAAGCTATTTATGCCTCATATTAATCATGCAATCGCAAAAGGCCAGTGCACAGCGCAGAGTCACAGCCATGTGCAGGATTGACAGTGCAGACACGTCTGAATGCACCTGCTATTTATTAATTGGGGGCCTCGAACTGCCGGTCCAGCCTGTAGACACCTAGAAACATGTTTAATATTTATCCTCATGCAGCGACTCAGACTGGGAACAGAGTCGGAGCGCTGAGGGCTGCAGCGGCGTTTTGTTCATGACACTGGAGAAATAATCCCACTGTGGCTCTGAACGTGACTTTAAACCAGCCTGCAAACCTTCATTTATGTTAGGAATCTTCCTCAGAATTTTACTTTAGAGTCGTCATTTAATTTTTATAACAAGCAGCTCAACACTTCAATTCAATATTCAATATTTATGCAGACGTTCCCATCTGTGCAACCTGCGCAGGTACTGAATGTGTTGAAGGATAACAGATGATATCTTCTGGAGAAGGACGAGAAATAACGCTAAAAGGGAAACTGACGCCAACGGGGTCCCCTGACCTCTGACCTCAAGATATCTGAATGAAAACCCACAGTGATCCTCTTCACAGACATGCCCACTTTATGCTGATAACATGATGTTTATGCTTATTTCGGCTGATTGTATTTTAATATTTGTGCATGCTGGGGTCCCTAAACAGTCTGTGCAATGCATGATTCATTCAAAGAGCCCAATTTTATGAATGTGCGATGATGTCAGCATTTCATTGTAGTTAAAAAAAACCACAGCATGAAGTTTTTTTTAATCTCTGAATCATGATCTTATGTGTGCAGCCTGGTGTCAAATCACTTCACAGAGGAAACTGTGATGAAAACTGTGCAGTCTGCATTTTGTTTTTGCTCGTTTTATAATGAAATAACTCTGAGTGCTGCTGTGAGGAATCACACCTGGTATCTACATGCAGATCATCAGCGTAACATAAAACACCAAGTTTCCACCACAAAACCAGCAGCTCGCTTCACCTCACGCCTCATCTGCACCAAACTCTCAGTCACTTCACACCTCTGCACCACGAGGAAACCAGAGACGTGCACTGATCCTAAATCTAAATCTCTGCCAATATCACCAACCCAGTCAGTGTTTTCTGTCATTCCAGAAACACCCAGTTGCCAGAGGATTAACCCTTTATTCCCTACAACCTGGTTTGAAAGCTACTAAATAAAATAATTTATCACAACCAGAAGTTATGACCAAATGTTCACATTTTGACTGTCCTTGAACAAATCATGTGTGATAAGAACTTCTTTCAGGAAAAAATAAACATATTTAAGCAATTTTAATAAAAGCTATTTTCATTCAACAGGTCTAATTTACAATTAGGCCAAAAATAAACCATGTGCTCCAACCAGATCCTGTTAAATTCTGCACTGCAATGTGAAATTTGGACTGTTTACATGGATCAGAGAGGAGAGGACAGGAGTGATTGTAATCATGTTAATAGTTCAATATGTAGAATATATATAAGAAGTGCAACTTGTGTTTTCTTCTTTTCTTCTCTTGTTTATGATTTATGTCATTATAACTGTGATTCCCTGGAGCTGCAGGACTTATTATATATTATATATTATATATTAGTATATTTTACATATTTTTTATATATTTCAGTGAAAAACGAGGCCACAGTGAGTAAAAACACTTGTTGGAGTTCAGGTGGTTAAACTCGATAAAGGCTTTTTGAAGCAGCTTTTTATTAACTGCATAACTAACAAACCATTACACAGTTCCATTAGTTATCAATAAAGCAGAGAAGCCATCATAATAAAATAAAAAAGAGTGACTTATGAGCGGGGGATTTATTCAGAGTGACACTCACGTCGAGCAGTGTGTGTAGATGCTGGTCCTGGAAAACACTGTGGAGGAAGTCGAGATCCTTCTCACTGCAGTCTGTCAGAGCGTGGATCTCCTCTAAGCTGTCCAACACCTGAGACACAGCGCCTGCAACACACACACACACACACACACATTAGAGCACAGGCCCGTCAGCCACCTGCAGGCTGTTTGAATGCATTAGCAGCGAGCATGCACTGAAAGCTTTTCTGCATTTCCTCCAGCAGGTGTGAACATGAAGGTCAAGCTACTAAAAACACACAGACAACTTCACAGCTACACACACGACACTCAGAGGACCAGAGGATACCTACGTTCTGCTGCCAGCAGTCCTAGCAGGACGGAGGCATTGAAAGAAACAGACACACAAATAAACACAGCGACAGTGTTGCATGTAAACACAGGTGTTAATATTGATGTTAGAAACAGCTGCAAGTCCATACTGTTGACATCAGGAAGTAGAAATATGTCTGCAAGTGTTTGTTAATTATCTTTTTTGCCATGAATAAAATGAGACGATGACAAAGGCTAAAATTCAGTTTATAAAATCAAAATTTTTTCCAATATCTCTTGGTTATTTCACTGAATAAAAGAGGTTACGACATATACTAGAAGGGTTTTTTCTCAATGCAACATATCAACAACAGCTTCACTAAAAAAAATAGGATAAAGTTGATTCAATTTGATAAAAAAACTACAAGGATTACAGTGGAGTAAAATGTGCACTGAACGCCACCTTCGTCCTCTCCACCAACATGCATTATATCACCTGTGCAACAGGTGGTGCTGGAACGGTTTGTGTATTCATGAGTATGAAGACTGATGCATGTGTGGATTTTCTACCTGGACACTTTTAGCTGTTTTTGCACAGTGTTTGCAATGATATCCCGCCCACACTGGAGGGGAAAACTATGTATCAGTCTATAGTGGAATGTGGATAAATCAGAAAGTTTCTAACTACTGCTTTCTTGTAGACTTAAGGGGCTAAAATAATCATGTCATCAATCTGTCATCATTTGACAGGAAAAAATGTAATGTTTTTAACTTGAAACCGGAATTTTTTTTGTTTTATTTTTGTCTTTAAGTTTGATGTGTTTCTGTCTGTTGCTATAGAGAAGAGTTTAAAATATGAAAATATTGCATCAATCCAAGCAGAAGGATTTTATTTGTCTTTGATACCTGCACTCACATCTGTTCAAAATACATGAAAAGTTTCCTTTTCCCCACTGTACTGAATACAGTGAGTCACTGAACCCTGAACATGTTCTGCTGCATTTCTAGTAATGAGATGAAACTGGAGAGAAAAACACTAGGCTGTTTTCCTGCTAGAACAATCGTCGGTTTGTATAGCTGGAATAAAAGTCCACTTTCAGGAATAAAAGACATTTGAAAGAAAAGACTAACAAAGACAACAGACCAGAGGCAGGAAGCGTCCGAGACGTTCTCCCGTGTTTACCTGAGGAGGTGGGGTCTTCAGAGAAGTCGTGGAGTTCCTCGGGGGGGTCTCCGTAGAAGGAGTTGAACTTGTGACTGGACACTGCAGCCAGAACAGCTCCCTGAAACACAACGACACGAGGAACGTCTTCATCCAACACACAGACGCTGTCAGGAGAGCGAGCAGTGTGTGTGTGTGTGTGTGTGTGCGAACCTTGAGCTTCCTCCTGGAGTTGAACTTTCTCAGCTGCTCCACCGTCTCTGGCAGGTGGATCTTGTAGGCGTAGCGGTCCCTCTCCTTTGAAACACGACACAGGAGAGAAAACTGCTGACTCAGGGGAAAGCTCAGAGGAATTCTGTGCTGATTTTACACATGAAGATCAGTTTAAGAGCCGTGAGGAGCTGTGCACTGCCCGTGGAAACACTTATATGGATGATTCTGTACCTCTGGAAAGCTGCTTTATTTATAGAGTTTGATCAACACTCGGTACTAAAAGTGAAGATATTTCAGCATCTGCTGCAAAAATGTGGAGCCTTCTGTTTTTATGTGGTCTCTTGCAAGTTCCTTAAATTCCCGGAAGTGTGTTATCAAACTGTGTTTGTGTATTTGCACCAAAACCGTCACAGTTCAGTGGTCGTGATCTGGTGCATTTATCGGCACGCAGCACACACGTCATCCACACTGCTGCATGGAGTGGAAAACCAAAGGACCCAAGTCTGTCTGGAAACTTTTAGGTTAATGTGGTTAGAAACACATGCTGAGGTAACAGAAACATGGCGAGCTGTCTGCAGGTTCCTGGTCAGCTGCAACAGCAACAGGCAGAGGCTGTTGTTTATAAGACAAGACAGCGTGCCGGCATTGAATAAAAACACATCTGAGATGCTAAAGCACATCGGACAGCATCACTCAGATCACTAAAAACTAAACTTAACTAAAAGGTTTCATAGTTTTTTGTTCACCGCTGTAACAAATGAACATTTTCTGGACTTGGATTTTCCTGCTGAGAAGCTGGAGTGTCTCTTTAACAAGAGCTCATGATGGATCAAAGGTGTTGCTGCACAATCAGAAACATAAAATATTCCATGCATTATTCTTTCTAGTCAAATCCAGAAGCCTACATTACCCACAATGCAACACGCCAACAGCTTTGGGTGTGCTCTGGTGGAGTTTCCTTTAATAACAGTGAGAGTGGACTGTGTTTGGAGAGGAAACACCAGAGCTGGGAGTTTCCTGACACAGCTCGAAGAAAAACAGCCTTTAGGTTAAACGTACGTGGAAATGTAGAGGGTTTGGTTTCCACCATCATTATCTGTGAACGATGTCATGTGTTTATATTAAAGACCACATCTTTATTCCAGCTAAATATTACAAAAAAATGTTAACAGAATAATGAATGATGAATGAATAAATAAAGATCCATGCAGGTGTTATATATTCAGGCTGTGGCTCAGTAGCTGCAGGGTTCTTATTGCATCAGGGTGCAACAGGTGAGATTTGTGGGTGTAAACAGACAGAATACTGCAGCTAATGTGAATACGGTCCAAGTGTTGAAGCTGAGTTACGACTTTTAAGAAGGAGGGTTTGCAGAATTTCAGAAAAAGAAGCATAATTCCTCTTTTTGGTCAGCAGCTGTCAATGATTGCAAAGGTTAGTAAGTGTTTGCTGCAACAATTCAGGTAATTTTGCTGCTTTAACTGGACCTCCCAAACAGAAGTGGATATATCTAAACGCTCTGAAATGTGTCCCTTAAAATGTGTATATTTGAATGGGGTGTCAGCCTCTCAGCTGAATTGTCATCTTTAAGTACCCTCCATCACTGTCCACAGCAGAAGACACA
Organism: Serranus cabrilla; assembly: GCA_903364295.1. Classification (NCBI taxonomy): domain Eukaryota; kingdom Metazoa; phylum Chordata; class Actinopteri; order Perciformes; family Serranidae; genus Serranus; species Serranus cabrilla. The sequence continues at coordinate 38,945 of CAFUXE010000505.1, forward strand.
ATAAGAGCTTGTGCTGACAACACATGACAAGCAGCATCACCGCTGTGCCGCCGCTCTCTGTCATTGTTTCCCCGTGTGAAGCGCAGCGACTGATCATTACGTGACGGCTTCAGGCTACGTGGTTTTACTATTCTGCTCCTGTTGCAGAAAACAGGCCAAAACTTTCACAAAAGTCAAAACTTTGCAGGAAGTCTCGGAGGCTTCACATGCACCAAAGCAGGAAATGCAGTTTGTGATTTGCTGCTTTTCCAACAGTGATTATTAAGTAGAAAAACAAGAAAACAGTCAACTTGTTGTATTAACCAGTCGAATCAGATTCAGCACTGAAGAACATGACTTCACGCTCTGCAGTACCTTCAGCCAGGGGTGGTTCAGAGCCTCGTACACGGTGATCCTCTCTGCAGGGTCCAGCATCAGCATGCGCCTCACCAGGTCCTTGGCGCTCTCGGAGATTTGGCCCCATTGGCGCGGATTCATCTGCACACACACGGATAAAAACAGAGCTGAGCTGCCTTGGCGGAGGTCTGTGCTTTTCTAGTTTTAGAGGTATTGCAAAGACGTTTTCCAGCATGTTGTCTTTGCATCATTGCATTCTGTTATTATTAAATTTTTTTTTACAGCGTCCCAACATTTTTTAAATCTGGTTTGTCGTTATTTAATGTGCAAACATAAAACTAAAGCTGTTCTATGGCCGAGCTGTATAACATTATGGGAAAAGCATGCAAATCCAATTAAAGAGCCGGCTTTTAAGGTGGGGACTCTCTTTAATGGCTGCATGGAGCCGCACATTTTAAACTTTTATTGCATGCAGAGATTGTGGAGGTTCAGTGCGCGACCTCCTGACCTTGTATTTGCCCTTGCAGATGGCTTCGAACAGGCGCTCCTTGGTGCCGTAGAAAGGCAGACAGCCGGAGAGGAGGATGAAGAGGATGACGCCGCAGCCCCACACGTCCACAGGCTTCCCGTACGGCTCTCTCTTCACCACCTCCGGGGCCATGAAGTGTGGAGTCCCCACCCGACCTGCAGTCAAAACACGGGGGTGTTGCAGTAAGTGTTACAAGTATACAAGTACAAATACAAGCATGCACACAGGAGCAAAATCACACCTTAAATGGTGCTAAATGTGACTTCTTCATTCTGTATTTATTTGTATTTTTATGTTCTCCTAGAAACAAGAAGTGTTTCAGCTTGCACTTTGTTTGCACTTTGTGTGCCACGTGATTCCTACAATGATTGTATGATTACAAAGAAGAGGAAACAAACCTTCCTGTGGTTTGGGTGCCAACTTCTCAATAACAGCTGAAAAACTAGGCGGTTTTTCATATCCAGGTTCAAAATTAATCTTAATCTCTCGTTTTTAATGTGCATACGTTTTTTTTTTCTTTGCAAAGGTCAAACTTTTCACCGCCGATACTGTCGTCAGTGTTTTCTTTGCAGAGATCTCGAGAACTTTTTCATGTCTGATACTGAAACCTCTTTAAGTGTCTGCAGATACCAATCACCAGCTAATTCTGCTAAGCTGCTAATTCTACATTTTCATGGATGCACGAGTCATTTTTCCTATTTCTGGCCTCTTGTAATAATGCACATATGTGTACTTCAAAACTGTGATGTATAATCATGCTACACATATCAGAATATGTATGCTATGCATGTATAATAAAGTGTGTTTTAAAGACTGCAGAGCAGCACTGGGTGACTGGAGTATTTCTATATGACATGAAACAGCAGGTTCAGAAACACTGCAGCTTGTTTTAATTTAAACGTTCACACACGGCTGCTCTTACAGCACGTCGCTCTGAGCTGAGTTTGTACCTGATTGTTTTTAAGATAATAGATCGTATCAGATTATGTACTCACATCTGATTACTGAGGAAGTCAAACATGTGTCGTGACACCAACACACTTCTTTTTAAAGGTATAAATATAGACACTTTTCAAGCACTTAACAGAATTAATTTATAACCACGCTGTGTTTACTTTACCAGATTTTATATACACTTGATTGTTTGAATATGATCAAAAAACAATCCGGATCAAAACAGAGAAAAGGATCAACAGATTACTTATTTAGCTGTGAATGCATGTAAAGAAGTAAAAAAAAAAGAGTTTAGATGTTTGACTATAACAGCCTGTGCAGTAATATCTGCATCTGTTCACACCACAAGAAGCATCAAATGAACCACAGATCAGATATCCCAGAAGGGTTTTTATATTAGAAAAGTTTGGTGCTCTTGGGAACTCATTTAGCTCTTTTAATTTAACATTTTGGGTAATTTAAAATAGTAAAAGAATGTGTAGCTGCACACTACATAATGCTCCTCAGCTTGAAAACATAAAAATCAAGCATTTTCCAAACCATAAGGAAGGAGAGCTCATCTCATATACTGTTATGTAAGCTGCTGGTTTTCTCTTTTGAGCTTATTTTGTCTTAATTTTGTCAAACTGGAACCAATAAAGTCAGCAGAATTAGCTATCAGCCGTCCTTCTCAGCAGTGCAGCCATGAACGTTCAGACAGCTCTGACTTTATTACTTTAACACTGAAGAAAACGTAAAAATGTGATGATTCTCAGGCAACTTCTGCAGCGTCTTTTTCTTTGATTTAAAAGCAGATTAACTGACCTTCTTGTCAAACAGAGATAAGGATTTCCTCAGGAAGTGGCAGTCAAACTGAAATATATATGTGTTTCATGTACGTTTCTTTATTGCCCTCCTATGAAAAGCATCACCATAGTTTACACCCTTACACAAACAGTGAGGAGCATTAACATGTGGGCTGTGTGTACCGTACCTCCGGCCACCAGTCCCGACTCTCCCAGCTGGATGGCGACCCCGAACCCCCCCAGCTTCACCGGAGCCGAGTTCTCTTTGGACGCCAGCAGCACGCAGTGAGGCTGAGAACGAGAGGAGAAAGACTCGTGATTTAATGCTCCTATTTCTGCTAATTAAAGAGCGACACCCTCCTATAAATAAGGAAAAAAATCACATGTGCACGACACACCCAAACCCCCAAAACCCATCTCCCAGCACGACCTCACACACTTCACCCGCGCTGTGGGAGGATCACAGCAGCAGAGGAGTCGTGTTCATGAAAGGCTCTGCAGCTTAACAAGAGTGTCAGTTTGTTTTAGATAAACTGTCTCACAAAGTTCACTTTCTAACAAAGATGTTTACTGGATGACACAACAGAATCATAAAGAAAAACAGCCATTGCTTAAGGAGAAATTACTCAACTTGCAAATGAAGCTTTTGTCTTTGCGGCTTGTGAGAATCTGCTCGGTCCCTACAGGACGGATCAATATTTACTTCCCCTTGGATCAAGCAGCTCAACCATGACTTTCCCTGGTTTGCCTGGAGTCAGAGCAGCTTCCTAACATCCTCTCCTTGGATTCCCTCACAGCTAATTTCATGTACAACATCTGCGGTTACAAGCAGTTTCTCACATGTCACAACATGTGGACACGTGTGGTTCCCTGTGCACCTATAGACGGCGGACAAATTAGAGGGAAAGACGACATGAAGTGTCTTGGCCACCGTGAGCCTCCACACAGCCTCACTGATCCCTGCAGAGAAAGAAATATCCCTTTATTTATACAAACAACCTTTATTTAATCAGGTAATCTCACTGAGATTAGGAGCGCCCTGAGTACATCAGATACAGGACGTATAGCATGAGACACATCACTAAAAAGATTAGAAGATTTAAGTTTCCATATCACTTGATCTTACACGGATAGTGAGGGAAAGTTTAGTTTGATGTCGTAACAAAAACTTCCTGTTAACCTGTTAACTAACTAACTGTTAACTGAGGACTGGACTATAAATTAGTTATGCATTCACACTGAGTTATGAGATATTGTTTTACATTTTGCATGTCATAATGTTGTAATATGGCACAAGGGTTTTCTTTTCCTGGTCTGAAAGGCTGAATCACAGTAATAAGTGATGTCAATTTTCTGCAAGTAAATAAGTAAGTAAGCAAGTAACCAGATGTTAATATCAGTGTTTTGTGCCACGATACCGTCGCAGTATCAGTGTTGAAGTATTAAGTAAAAAAAAAGATTTTGTTGTGATATTTGATGTTGAATGTGGCGCTAAAAGAACAAATATTTGTCTCAAAAACCAAATTCCTATTTTCTTCAATCTGTCTATAAAAGGCATCCTTATTTGGGTCTAGATACATTTCCGTCATTTTAGTCCATATCAGTTTTTTCACAGCTCCTTCTACACATTTTAAAGCAACCCTCACTACATCTGTTAACGAACATCTGTGGACCAAGTTGGAAAAAGTCCCTTTTTCACTCATTTCTTTCTGCTCCAAATAGCTTTGCCAAATGCTGAAAACTGGAACATTACAAAAAATGTCATATCTCATATGCAAACATATTTCTGAACCTGTGCAGATATGTGTTAGTTGTTGTGAAAAACTTGGTGCCACTGGGCGTTCAGGTGGTCCTGTGAGTTACATATCTTGGCATATCTCAAGAAAAGTTCCTCCACTTCCCACTTGCAGTGCTGAGGTGATCAGACGAGCAGTTCTTTAAACGTTTCATCGCGTACACTTACAGCAATAAATGGAGCCATCAGCCGGCTGCGAACAAGTTAAAAACCTCCACTTCTCTGCTGGTTAATTAACTGTGTGTGTGAGTTCGGTTGATAATGCCTCTGCTCTGACCCCAGATTTCATGAAATGATTAGCATTCACGAGCAGCAGTTTGATCCCCTTGACCTTCGTCTACATGTTTAGCTGCAGAGGCTAACAGAAGCTAATGTCTCCTGGGTGGCAATTTAAACCTTGCCTGGCTTTTCCTCTGAAGGCTCGGCTTTAATTATTGTGAGGGAGAACAGTGGTATTTTGGGAGGCTTTTTCTTTCACAGTTGGCTACACTCAGCAAATACCTCCATATTATAACCAGAGCCCAAAGTGGAAAGCATATTGTGTATATACAAGTGGAGCATGCTCTGTGATCCCACTGCTCTGCCCTCATGTGTGTAATCAGAGGGGCGCACTAAGCCCTGCCCTGCCTGCCTTTCTCTCCATCTCTGCCCAAGTTCTGCAAAGTGGCTGTGAGGAAAGAGGGGGTTGACCACAGCTTCAAGTTTTCTCTGTACAACATCACCACATTCTGCACTTCAGCATTTCTCTCTGCACACTTTCGACAGCACTGCTGGGGAGAGGAAACAAAAGACGCTGCGCACTTCTATTCTTAGTCCAACTAATAATATTAGGTGGCTGAAAGAGAGACAGAGACTTTAACACACAATGACAGAAGGAGAGGATTTTAAACTTCATGAGGATAAGAAATTTGGGAGAGTCTTTCCAACACATTAAACTCGAGGGAATTTACTGGAGTGACTCAGAGGGAAAGAAAAGGACTCTTTTTAATGGACTTCAATGATTAGGTGAGTACTCTGACAAGCTCAACATGTTTTAGTTTGTTACACTGGCTGCAAGATAAGCGCTGCCTGCTGAGAGCAGAGCCAGCTCTCTTCCTTTTTACTGCTACATCCAGTGACTGATGTTGTGATATGAAATGACCGAGCGTGAAGCTGCGGTTGTTCAGCTGGTTGGGAGCATTATAAATCTAAAAGAAAAAAAAGCACAAGAAGAGAAACGTAGAGTTCTGTGCCTCTGCAAACTTGTGTTTCTTCTTTTGATAATTCAAAGGTGATATTGTACAGAAAGTTAAGACCTGTTCGCTGCTACAGAGTAATATGTTGGTATGTTGGTCAGCTACTGATCCTGGATTACTTCTGGTTTAGAATAATCCACAGCTGGTCCACACAAACCTGCACTAATAAATCCAAAACTCTCCCATGTGAAGCAAAACAAACAGTTCATCCAAACGATTTCTTTTCTTCCTATTTTGCAGGACTGAGGATCCCCAGAAACACCATGACAGAAAACATCTCCACCACAGCAGCCACGACCCCCTTCCAGACTCAAAACAGCTCCCTTTTCCTCACAAAGTCCAGTGAGATGAACTTCACCACGACCCCGGCGACCTGCGTGGACTACGACGCGCTGCAGACACCGCTGGCGGTGCTCTACACTGTGATCTTCGTCCTGGGTCTGGTCGGGAACCTGGTGGCTCTGTGGGTTTTCTTCGGCGTGCACTCGAAGAAGAACTCTGTGCGGGTGTTTCTCATTAACATAGCCTTTGCAGACCTGCTGCTGGTGGTGTGTCTCCCCTTCAGGATCCTCTATCACAGCCGGGGGAACACCTGGACCCTTGGTCCCACCCTGTGTAAAATTGTGGGCAACCTCTTCTACATGAACATGTATATTAGCGTCACGCTGCTTGGGTTGATCAGCGTCGATCGGTACATGAAGATCCATCGCGGTTCGGGGGTGCAGCACCGCCTGCAGTCCACCAGGTGGAGCTCCGTCCTCTGCGCGCTCGTCTGGATCTGCGCTTCTGCTTTGACTTTGGCGCTCCTGATGTCAAGGAACCACTTACAGCACGACAGGTTGGTGACGCAGATAATCGAACCTTTTATCCAAGATTTGCAACACTTATTTCTTATTCTTGATGTTCTGCAACTGGAAATTTGTTGGCGCAACGATTAGCGCGCTGAAATGTTGGTGTTAGCGAATAACATGCTATGGACAAAGAATACATGAAGGTGGGAAATGATCGGGAAGGTGTATAATGTCTTTTGTCAGTTATTCACTGAGCAGTTTTCATAAAAATCGGGAAAAAAATGCAACGTAATTCCCCATTAAAATGAGAAATCGACACAAAGAATCATTGCAAAAAGCTCAAAAACACCTAATTTGGGGTTGTACCAATTTGCTATACTTATATGTAGAAAAATTATTAAAAGTTCAAACGGGCCAGAATACTTCAGACTCCATTGGGCCAAATGTTTAGTTTGACTGCTTGTACGCTTTTCATAAAATCACAGTTTATGTTTTCTTTTTTAGAAGTTTTCAGAGTTTATAATGGGTGTGTCTTGGGCCGAATTGATTGAAGCTAGACTGGGTGACATCGTGGGTAGAGTGGAGAGAGGATGGGAAATTGCTATGGTCAGGGATCGAACCACCGACCTTCGATCAGTGGTACCACAGCTGTGGTAAAAGCCACACAAAGTTACAATTTCTTCATAGGAAGTTCAGGATGTGGCTGCATGGTGAAACTTTCTGATGAAATGCTCTTGTTGAGGCTTTTTGCTTTGGTCCCAGGTTGTGTGACGTAACATGCTGACATGCTTATTGTTTCCAGGTGTTTCCACTACAAGGTGCTCGTCCAAGCAAAGTGGAAAGCCTACATCAACGTCTTCGTGCTGGTGATCTTCTGGCTCGTCTTCGTCTCTCTGGTGGTGTCTTATGGAAAGATCGCCATCAAGCTCCTGAGGACTTCTCATGACAAACCAGACCTGCCCAACGCGTCCCGCTACACCCGGACTGCCAGGAAGTCCTTCTTCATCCTGTTCCTCTTCACCGTCTGTTTCGTCCCCTACCACATGGTGCGGGTGTTCTACATTAAAACCCAGATCACGGACACGTCGTGTTTCTGGCGCGGCGTGGCCGACAAAGCCAACGAGGTGGCTTTGCTGTTTTCGACCCTCAACAGCTGCCTGGATCCCGTCATGTACTTCCTGTTGTCCTCCTCGGTGAGGAAGGAGGTGCTGCGCCTGGTGGGCAACGTGTTGTGCGTGCGAGACGTGGGCGGAGTCAGCGGGAGCAGCTCCACCGCCGAGCTGGACAGTAAGACCGGGAGGGCTGACAGAGGGAACGTCAGCTTGAGCAGCCATTTGAAGGAGAAGACGGTCACTGAAAACAGTCAAGCTGGGACGTAAAGCTTCTCTGAGCCTCCATCGAACAAACACGAAGCAGCAGCAGTGAGGAGAGCGACGGCCGCTCTCCTAAACATGTACATTGATTTTTGCTGTGGCAAGAAACTTTCCTCGCTGCACCCACAGCTTGCAAAAAGGAACTAAACTCGCTGTAATCTCTATTAACTGATATCTATATGTAAATGCAGAATTTAAAAGCAAAGGGACAAGATTTAAGTTGCCAAAAGTCTTATTGACCAATCAGTAAGTAAACAGTTGGTGGGACGTAGAAAAAATTGGCCAGAATGCAAAATGACTGACAAAAGACGATTCCATCTTTATTTGCTTTTTAAAAATGCATCTGCGTTCATATGCAAATAAACAACTTGGCTGTAATAAATCATCTCTCAACTCCGAATCTATTCCTGCACCTCAAGTTGCTCAAAGACCAGAACACGAAGGAGGAACTCCTGGAACGATTATTTGGATACTTGCTTGTTGTACTGGACCCCAAGAAATACTGCCTGTTGCCCCCCAAGGACAAAGGGTTCATGAACTATAGATTTCCTGACTACCAGTTATTAAAAAAATGTTGGATGAACTTTAGCTTCATCAGTCTGATAATCCTGTTTGACTAAACAATATTTATGATGTCAACTGCCTGAACTGTCTATTATTGTGCTAAAACCTGCTATGCTAAAGGGTCAGTTCACCCCAGAATAAAGAAACAAACATCTTCCCTCTCAGCTGTTTTTCTATTTTTCAATCTAGATTGTTTTGGTGTGAGTTGCAAAGTGTTGGTTGTTGCAGTTTCATGTTTCATTTTCAGTGTTCTGGGGATTATCATCATCATTATTATGATTGATTGATCAATTAATCATTTCATTTGTGTCAACAGTTTATTTCCATATTTGCCGCCGTATTCATGTAGTTTAACCAGCCGAACTGCAGATAAAACAGCAACCACACGTTTAAAATTGGGATCACCAAAGAAAACTGTGATCTCTTTTATTTTTAACTCTTTTTATTTAAAAAATCGGAGCTCAAGTGCTGCTGAAATCAAAACAAGCGCCCAGTATGTGACCCTGCAGACATTTCTTCATTCAGACAAATGTGAAGGACAGAAGATGCAGACGACTTCAAAGCCTGAACTTTCACGACAAATTATGATGATCACAAGCGTGCAGAGCACCCAGAGGACCTTTTACTGAGATGAAAGTGGCGGGCCGCGCTGATAGAGCAGCACTCTGTAAATGTCAGAGCTTTCTGATATGTAAAAACACGTTCTCCTACTGAGGACGCCGCCAAGGCTGCAGCCTGCATGCACACTTCAGGGTTTGTTTTCGGAGCATATAGCCCTGTGGTGAGTCCTGTTATTCTATACACGAGGATTGAAATAGTTCAGAGAGAGCCAGTGACCACACACCAACCCTCCGACTGTCAGCAAGAACTGGAACAGCAGCGCCACCTCAAGGCCAGATACACGCAGTATGACGTGTGTGTGTGNNNTGTGTGTGTGTGTGTGTAAGGAAGGAGGGACTGAGGAGTTTGGTTAAAAAGCAAAGCAAAGGAAATGTGTACGATATGTGAAGCCTTTAAATCCTGATTTTGTAAAGATAACTAATTGACAGAACATCTAAAATTCCGACTTAAAGAAATAAAATTATTATCATTATTATTATTTTTCTTTAATACCAAAAATAAAGGGAAAAGGAGCACTACTCTGAAAATGAAGGAAATTAAATAGAATATAATCGACAAACTAAACAATACGAGGCTGAAAGACTAGATTTGAGACACACTATTATTTCTTTTTCTATTATTATTATCATTATTATTATTGTATTTTAATCTGGGCTTTGAAATTGTACCATATAAACATCATCAACACATATGCACTTGATTTTATATATTTTTATATATTTTATCCATCTTCTGTCTCACTATTTGTCTTATACCAGAGTCTGTTATAACAGTTTAAAAAAGGCAAAAAGCAGCTGAAAGGGAAAAGAGGATCTTGATGGATAATCTTAACTATGCATGTGAGGAAATAAGGAGCATATAAATTCAAATTTTATTAAGGCTGCACTGCTAATATGCATTATATTTGTAAATTTTGGATTAGGTCCTACGTCAGGAGGGAGGTTGCATTTTGCAGACCTTGCAGAATGCAACCTAACCTACTGACACTGAAGTGACGCACTGCCTGGAACTCAACTAATGTGGGTATTAAAATACACATGCACAAGCTGATACACCTCCACTTCTTACCCACACCTTCTTTTCTTTCACCACTTCTTACCACTTTTATAACCACATCTGCTTATTCAGGAAGCGGAAACAAACATTGCCTGTGTGACACCAACACAAACTGTTTTAAGTCGAGTTTGAGAAGAAACAGGAAGTTAGAGAAAAGCTCGAGCGCCGAGGCGGCTGCTTATCACTGTTCTTTGGATGAACTCATCGGAGCTCCTGGCAGCGGTACGTAAACTCCGGTGTCTCATTTTTCACTTTGAATATACTGAAGATAAATACTTTTAAAGTGTAAATGGCTCATTTAAAGAAAAAAAAAAAGAATTAATGATTATAATTAATGAGAACTTACTCTGTCAATTGTGCTGGTCAAGAAATACATGAAAAGTACAAATAATGTTGCAATTGCGACAATATATTTTCTAACAAAAAAATTATTGTGACATGGAAAAACGATCTATAATAATGTTTAATTTTCTTTAATAAGGAAGGTATTTCTTTAAGAAATCAGCCCTCTGAGTACCTTATTGTTTTAGTCTGGCTTTTATTGAGATTTATTTGCTATATGTTTATTTATTGATGTATATTTAAAAGTCTTTTATTAGGTTTTATGATGGTAATGATAATTATTATTGGTCTAATTTAATGATTTTTATAATCTATTTTTTATTTATTTTTAGTACCCATTTATTTATCATTTTGATCTTATTTTATTTTATATTTATTATTTACGTATATTTAAAAAATCTTTAGGTTTATTTCTATAATTGTATCTAGTGTTCCCTGACTGTAAATTGACCAAATTAAATTTTGCGTGAAGCATGTTATTTGTATGAAAAGTCTCTAAAAATAACATTTGATTGATTGATTGATTGATTGATTGATTGGTGTTGGTGCTGAATGTCCTCTCTACGTTTCTGTCTCTCTCTTGTTCGTCCTGCGGATCAGATGGAGTTCACATCGTTCCCAGCTGATAACTCGTCCCTCTCCTCCTCCGTTCTCTCGCTCTGCCCCTCCGCCGCCACGCTGCTCTTCCTCCCCTTCGCCTACATCCTCCTCTTCCTCACCGCCCTCCCGGGGAACGCTCTGTCTCTGTGGGTGTTCCGGCGCTGCATCTCCACCGTCTCGCCCATCCACGTGTACCTGTCCCACCTGAGCGTGTCCAACCTGATGCTGGCCCTCACCACGCCCTTCCTGGCGGCCTACTACGCCCGGGGGTCGTCCTGGACGCTGAGCGGCGCCCTGTGTCAGCTGGTGCTGCACGGCATCACCCCGGTGCTGCACAGCAACATCTACATCAGCATCCTGATCCTCACCTGGGTGGCCCTGAGCCGCTTCGCCGCCCTCATCCAGCACACACACGCCTCGCGGCAGAGCAGCTGCACCGCGCTGCTGCCTCGCGGCTTCTTCGCCCGCCTCACCAGGACCTCGTTTGCCAGCAGGGTGTGTGTGGTGGTGTGGGGGGTGGCGGTCGGCTGCACGGTGCCGGTGACAGTTTACTACTCGGTGAAGGAAGCTGTGAGCTCCGAGGCTGCAGGAGGACGTGTGGAGGTGTGCTACAACCCCGCGGTGGAGTCTAAGGCCCTCACCGTGCCCGTCATCACCGTGTTCTTCCTGTTCTACCTGCTGGTGCTGCTGTCCTACATGACGGCGCTCAGACACATCAAGCGCTCCCGCCGCAACACAAGCCGCAGCACCTCGCAGAGCCTGCTGGGCCGCGTGCTGCGCAACATCGTCGTCATCCAGGTATCTCCGAGTTAAAACAGCACTTTAAAGGGATAGTTCACAACAAAGATGATCAATTATTTACCCTGTGGTACCTTGGGTACTTTTTTTTCTTGCATGTCTCCACACGTGAATGCAAAATCCAAAAACAGAAAGAATTCATGATGGATTTAACTGAAAGGGAGTCTGCAAAACTTTATAAAAACGTCCGTTTGCAGGATCTCAAACAACTTGCAAAACACATTTAATTCTGCAAAAACCTTACAACGCACACACGTCTGCTCATTTTCCCCCCAATTCAATACAAAAAGCTTTCTTGGCATGAAAGTTTCTGAGCATTTAAATACATTTTTCCCAATATCGGTGTGTTTGAAATGACATGAAATGAGTTGAACTTGTAAATATTTCTTATTTTAACAAATATTTAACACTGTAGGAGAAAGTGTGTCTCTGTCTCACAAACAGACAAACATTTATTGGCAAAAATATATTTGGATGCTCAATCCTTCCATGCAAATAAATCCATTTGTATTGAATTGGGGGAAAAAAGTGTTTTAAACAGTAAGGTTTGAGTGAAAATACATGCTTTTTGGAAAGTCCGGAGCATCCAGCTGGATAAATCAGATGCAGATTATACTGCACGGGTTTGTAAATGGACGTTTCTATATCATTTTGCAGCCTCGTTTAGTCAAATTTGTCATGAATTTCCGGTCTTTAAATTCTTCGCTCACAGTCTGAAAGCATGGAAGGAAGAAAACTACTTCCCTGTTTGTAAATGAATGTTTTGATGTAGTTCTGTTGCTGCTGAACAAACATTGTTTTACAACATTTTCTCTAAAACATCAGGGTGAGATGGAGTAAATATTCCTTTAAAGTTCCCTTGGGTCAAATATCATCAGTGTTTTTACCCTCCTCCTCTCAGGCTGTCCTCTCAGTTTGCCTGCTGCCCTACCACGTCTTTAAACCCATCTTCATCTCTCTGGCCAACAATCAGCTGACGGACCCGCCGAGCGCCGACATCTTGAACAACTGCCACCCTCTCTCCAGCCTGGTGGAGGTAAGTTAAACTCCACTGACTCGCTGGTTCACAGCAGGTTGTCGTCTACATACAGTATAACTTCAGGTTTGTTTCTCGTCTCCCTGCAGGTGAAGAACGGCCTGCTGCTGCTGGCCGCGCTCAGAGGCTCCACTGACCCTCTCATGTACTTCCTGCTCGACAAAACCTTCCGCCATCAAACCCTCAGACTGTTAGGGTGCAATCAGAGGAAACCCGGCAGCAGGCAGATGTGCTCACACTCAGGATGTGCCAGTCAGAAGGCCGGACAGCTGGAGGATCGACATGTGGCGACGGCTACTGTGGATCTACCTCCAGGAAGAGTTTTGTAGCTAAAGCCTGAGACGAATAATGTGTGTTTAACCCTCTGAATGTTTTCTTCAAGATATCGCCAAAGAAAGAAACTGTAAAAACAGGCATTATGATCCAAGTTTGAACTTTCCGACAGTCCTCGAACGCATCATCGGTTCTGAGAGTTTCTGTGAGGAAAAAGTAGCCAAAATGAATCTTAAAATGTGTCTGTTAGTGTCAGAGTCTCTTTCTTCTTCATGTGTCCTTTAAAATCAAACCAGATCCTGTTAGAAACATTAAATTCTGCTCCTCAGAGACTCTGTGAAGCCAGGATTGANNGGAGAGGCTGTTTACACAGAGCCCAGAGGAGAGGACAGGAGAGGGTGTTTACACAGAGCCCAGAGGAGAGGACAGGAGAGGCTGGAAAAATGTAAATAGTTCAATATGTACAACATTTATGACACCTGTGGGAACTTGTGTTGAATTTGTATCTATAGATTCAATTTTATTCTAATTGTTGTAGAATAAATTAGCAAAGAAAAATGTTTCTTTTTCTCTTTATTTTATATATGATTTCTGTCATTCTAACTGTGTTATTCTGCACAAAGACATGTTTGAGTTCACTTCTAGCCATGATTGTGCTGATTCCACAGAGCTTCAGGACTTTATATATATCTTATATATTGCAGTGAAATAAAAGGCCAGTGAGTAAAAAGTAAAAAGAGCAAAAAACGCCTCGACGAAAAACGTCTCGAGAGTCTCCCGTGTGACTCCATCCAGGGACTTTATTTGTACGTCACTCACAGAGACACATGCAGGAAAACAAGCTGTCATTTCCAAGAGTACGAGCGAATGTTTGTGGAGCATCCGTCACGAACAACCACAGCCTCTGAATATTTGATCCCCGCGTGTCATAAAGCGTGTTCAGTAATTGTGTTTAAATTATTAAAGCTTACAGGATGAGCGCTGGTGTTTTTGTGCAGGAGGTGTGTGAGTGTGTGCACAGAGAGTTTTCAAGGAAACAATGTGTGTGTGACGTGTGGCCCCTGCAGGTGTGTGTGTCTGTGTGTGTGTGTGTCCCCCGAGGGGCCTGGAGCTTTTCACACTGAAGAAGACAGCCGAGAGAATCAGACATCCTGTAGAATAACCCCCTCCACACACACACACACACACACACACGGATCCAGGGAGGCGGATGATAACGAGTGATGTGCTGACTGTGGGCCTCACTGTGTTATATACTGAAAAACTTGTTTCAGGTCTGACTCTTCAGACGAGTTTTATTCAGGAGGAAGCTGCAGAACTTCTGACCAGAGCGAGACGTCTCCATCAGTTTAAACAAGTCAGCACGGAACAAGAAACTTATATATATACTGTACTTTTTATACACATTTATTTATTACTTTTAGTTACTTTAATTCAGATCTTTTGAACAAAATATACGTTTGCGAATAAATGTATGATGCATTATAAAGGAAAAAGCTACCAGAAATAAATAAAAGTATCAGTGATAATCAATAAAAATAATTAAAAAATAATAGCATAGCAAAGTAAACATTGCTCTGAAATGGTTCAGACTTTTACACTTGATGCTGATGCTACTTTACTACTTTTCTTATTAAGATTTAAATGCAGGATTTTTACATGTAAAAGAGTATTTCTACAGCGTGTTATTGTTACTTTAACTTAAGAAGAATATCAGAGTTCTTCCTTTGAATATTCCTTATAAAAAAACACCTTTCCAAACATTTGTGCATTTCCTCTGCTGGCAGGAACTCTTTGGATTTAGAGGTTAAACCAAGACTTTCAAAAACTACATCAAGAGAAAAATAAAACTATTCTTTAAATATAAACAAATATAAACAAGCTTTGTTGTCAGGAGAGGGAGACACAAACAAAGACTTATTATTACTGACTTATTTTAGCATCTCTAAGGATTTATATCACCTGAGCAAACGGCACAGTGTGAAAAATGTTCCATTTATTATAATGACAGTCCAAGAAATGAATCAGTTGGTGTGTAATAAATTACTTAACATGGCTGAGAATTACATTTAAAGTCACGGACAAAGATTGTAAGAAAAGTGTATTGGCAGGAAGGGCAGCTTTAATTTAAGTCACACTCACTTACCCTGATTAAAGCAACCTGTGGAAGCTTAATTGGAAGCATTTTTCGCTCGTTTGCTGAAACCAATTCCTTACCGAACGATTACGACTGGTATTTAAATAATTCCCCCAATTGTTCGGCTTCATTACAGAATCACAGTATTACTTAAACCTCTGGGTATCTGCTGCGTGTGTGTGTGTGTGTGTGTGTGTGTGTGTGTGTGTGTGTGTGTGCTCTCAGACATGAAGGATCAGGGGGTGTGAGCCAGCTGACAAACAGCGCTTTATAAAGTTAGCATTCAGTGACAAGTTTCCTGTGTGAAACTAACATGTCATGAGAACTAAAGCTCGACTCAGAACACCATCAGAGGCTGTGGTGGTCACACACACACACACACACACACACACACTGTATCTGCACATTTATTCCTGTAAATCAGGGGTTATCAGGGCCAGACTTTCCAATCGAATTTTGAATCCACATTTTGAAAAATAGCATTAAAGAAAATGTGAATCAGTGAGTTTCCATCAAATAAACAAAGCTGCAGTAACGTCCTCTGGTCAGCAGGTGGCAGTGTGATGTGTTACTGTAGGATAATCTGTCAGTAAACAGGAGAAGAAGAAGAGAGAAAACAACAACAAAAAGAGAGGAAATGGAGAGAAATCTTCAGGAATTGGAATTAATTGGGAAACTTCTTTCTATCAGAGCAGAAACAGCTGATTAATCATGTGAGTTAAGTCAGAAAAAGTGTTTCCATCTCCCACTTATTGGATTAACTTTTTTCTAAAAGTAAAAAACCAGCGGGCGTAAAAAAAAGTTGCATTGAATTTTTGTCTTTCCATCAATGTTTTTCCATGCAAGTCTTCAAAACAGAGAAATCTGTTGATGGAAACAGCACTAGACTCAAAACTTTAGACTCAAACCTGATGGAAACAGCAGATGTAGCTTTTGATTGGACTGATTGAGAATCTGCAGCAGAAATCTCGGACAATGACAAAAGCATGATAAGAAAAGAAAACGGAGCCCTTCAGCTCTTTAAGACTCCTGGAACAACAGAACAACAGAAGCTGCCCTGACAGTGACGCACGCGGTGGCAGACTGAGGTGTAATTTTGCCATCAAACCTGGACAGCCGAGACGCCTTTATAACCTGTCTATAAATGTATGCAGAGATTTGTGTGGAACTTCAATGTCAGAATTTCACGGTCGACACCTTTAAGGCCCATTGGATGCCATTAAAGAAGCTATTAGCGCCGTGGTGCAGCCACCCATCAGCACACAAACAGCACTAACAAGCCGGCAGAGAGTCCTGCGAGCTGCAGAGAGTCCGAGTGGACCGCGGGGCCGCTTTACCTTGTAAAAACAGCTGACATTCAAGTATTCAGAGGGGAAGGAGTCCGCTGCTTCTACCTGACTCGTACCTATTCATATGCAGAACGTGGCATTTGCTGCGCAGAGGGACGGACGTGTACGCGCACAAACAAATGCATTCAAATCTGTCTGTTTCCCACAACTGTGGCTCCAACTGATCAGGACCAGAGAGGCTGCTGACCCTGAAACACTGCAGGAAGATTGAATTCAACCCACAAGATTCAAGGCCAGCTGTTAGTTAAAAGATGCTGGTTAAATAGTCTGACGTCGGCTCAGCAAAAAGATCCGTGATTGAATAAATCATGAAATAAAAGTGGGAGATTTGCAAGATTATTGTTGTTAACACATCAGAATAATACAGCGTGCCGACTTAATCGAGTATTAGCGACAGCTTCAATCTTATCGCAGTGAAGTGGAGCTGCTGTGAGTCATTAGATGAGGAAACAGCAGGAGGCCACAGAGCAGAGAGGTACAGCAGTGAGGGGAAAGAACACGCTGCTTGTTTCCACTCTTGGCTGTTGTGCTGTGGAGAGCCGACCCCAAAAAACATCACAATGCATTCAAATACTGAGTCTTTTTCACCGTTTATCCTGCATCTGATGAAACAGAGGGGCAGATTTAGAAAGATTGCAGCTATCTGAACTCAACACCTAAACAAACACACTGCTCGCTGTTTTTAGGTTTTACAGTTGGAGGAAGTGGAGATGTGTCGTCAATTCGATTCAAGAGCTGCAGCTCCTTAAACGTCCTCATGGTGCACATTCTGCTCACCGTGCACAAACGCTGGATTCTGCAGATATTACACACATTTCCATCTTGTCAGACTTTAACGAATGTGTTTGTGTCCAAACCACAAGCAGATCAGACCCACCGATGTCCTCTGAGGAGCCGGTTTGTATAAAACAACACTGGTGGCTGCTTAAGAGATCAGATGCTGCAACATTTGATCAGAACTGGAGAGTGTTTCTTCATTAAAAGAGCACTGAGCCTCTGCCGCCTCTGATGGCTCAGCCAGTCACCTGTCAGGTACGTTTCAGACGGCGTTTCTTTCTCTTTCTGCTTCTCAGACAGAACAAACCATCTGGCAGCGTCGGGTTAATGTTGTGCACAAGAAGCCGCAGGAAGCAGCTATTTGCGATGCTAATTACAGACTAAAACAGACGACCTGACCTTGACGCGGCTCAGGTGAGTCGTCAGAATTAGAGAGTTATTGTGGTTTAACCACAGCGGGAGGAGAAGTTCAGGACAAACACAAACGCCACCAGAATGCCAACGTGCGTGCAAAGTTTCCTGCAGAGACACTATGTATATTTCCAGGAAGCCAAACTCTAAAATCCACAGAGGTAAAGCCTGTTGTTTGTTCTGTCAGCAGATCCACTCACCTTCGTATACCTGGAGAAAAAACAATGCTGCATGCTAAGGTATGGCTCCGCGCCCGCACGGCTCTCTATTCATTTATGTTTACATCAAAAAGATGCGCCGTGTTTATGGATTCCTCGCGTTGCTCAACACAGCGTCGGGATCTGGGCTTTGCAGATCAAACGCGCAGCATCACTTCCACTTCAAACCCGCACGCTGCAGCACAAACACTGGATGTGTGAACGGGGGAGAAAGTTCAGTGGCGCCGGCTCTCAGCGCTCAAACTTGTGCATTGAAAAGTGAGCGAGGTAAACTAATTTTATCAGTTTGCATCTGCATGAAGAGCGACGAGGAGGCCAAAGGCACAGATCCACAGAAATAGACGCAGAAACAGAAACGGCGCGGCGCCGCCGTCACCGGCGGAGGTCTGTGGTGAGCGGGGGGGAGATAAACACACAGGCAGCATGGTGATTTATGAAATGAATTCAGTGACTTTCATGCATGGGAAGATGCTGCACACTGGAGCTGATCCATATTCAACAGGGTCAGAGTGGCTGCTCATGCACTGCATGTGTGTGTGTGCATGTACAGCTGTGTGTGTGTGTGTGTGTGTGTGTGTGTGTGTGTGTCCTGTAAAGAGCATAAATCTCAGGCAGGACATCTGATAAACCGGAGACAGTAACTCACACAGTCGCCGTGTTAAATGGTGATAATATGAGAGAACGCCAGCCGGGACAAAGTCAGAGCTGCTTATGTGCAAATATTCATGTTCTGCTCATCATATATGTTGAGCTGGAGACAGTCACAGTCTCATGCACGCAGCCGCACACAGGACAGACAGGATGCAGATTAATGCACATAATGTGGAGCTAACACGTGTGAGTTACAGCCAGAAAGGTTCAGCCAGATACTATTAAATAAGCACAAAATGACATGCAAAAACTGTAAAAATACAGTCAAAACAAACTAAATTGCACCAAATTTTTGCTGTTAAATGATCATTTAACAGTGGAAAAACAGACGTATTATGTAAAATCAACTATCTTTTAGGTTAATATCTTTAAATGTACATGCTTTTTATTGTTTTATGGAAAAACCCTGTAAAATAACGGACTACTTTTCCTGTAAAATCACATTTATTTATTTTTTTTATTTTATGTGCTGAAGTTAATACAACAACCTGATTGGTGCATCTGTCAGTAAAATATTGTCGATATCTGCACCATCAACTTTAGATGTAATTGCAGCACTTTAAATTAATTTGAAAATTTGAAATTTGAAAGAAATATTGAAAATATTCAGTAGTTTACTGACAAAATTGTTTTGTGTGTTGTAAATGTACAATTTACAAGTAATGTACTGCACATGTATTTGTAGCAATACACTTTAATTCTGCTTTAGTTCTAACACTAAGAAACTGTAAATACAAAGCCCTTTGCAGGTGAAGCTGCTGCACATTATTTACTGTAAATGTACCTTAAAAAGTTGAAGTGTGGGCCTTTCATAGTGTTCGGTGTGACTGATAAATAGACTTTTTAAAGACTGCATAAACAAATATTTCCTCAGTTCCACAGTTTCCTAAAGCTGAATCTTCACGTTTGCTTATTAATCACAAAACACAGTTTAGACAAAGACAGAGAAGCTGTTTGCAGACGATGTTTGGCATTGTTGCAGCAAAACAAGTGACTAAAGTGATTAATTATGAAAACTGCTGCTGATTAATCTGATGTCATCCAGCTGACTAATCAATGTCCTGATGATTTTTCACCATAAAAGGAAACAAGCTCCGGTAAAGTACTTGGCAAAGTGCTTCCAAATCATCAGATTAATGGATCTTCTGGCAGCTTTAATGCACCTGAAACTTACAGGAAGTCTTTTAAAACTTCGTCTCAGTCCAAATGTTGGGACTGTTTCTGAGACAGAGACGATGCTTCCTACGTCTCTGAGGAGGAGAAAACAGCAATGCACCAGGAGGAAGAGTGTTTTCGTTTAGAGTCAGTGTCCTGTGTGAAAAGGGTTCTGTGAGGGTCTCACACACACACACACACACACTCGCTGACACTTCTGTCTCTGACAGAAAGTGTCACAATATGAATCGACTTCCTGCCAGCGCTCGCTGCCCACGGGGCCGGCTGACATGTGGAGGTTGCTGCTGCGACTCTTTAGCACAAAGACGAGCAGGATTCTGTCAACATTTAACTCATTCCTCCATCCATCAGTTAACTATTCATGTTTTTTATCTAAAGATGTTGAACTTTATGTGTCCCAGCTCTGTGCATGAGTTCTTCTTTGTATTTTCTGTCTGTTCTTGCTACTTGTTGATTCATCTATAATGGAAAACTTTCTTTAGCTTCTTTGAGTAGAGAGAGACACTTAATATTACTTCTTTTTGTTGAGTTCACATCCACAATTCAAAACTAAAAACCAAATTCAAGGCTATCTGATTGTATAGATGGCTCTGTCCTGCGTGTGGATATTATTATTAATGATATTGCTGCCCACTCGTGTCACTAATTGAGGTTTGCAGCATATTTTCTGTCTCGAAACTAGAAAAATGCTGCTCAAGACTTTCCTTTTGTTCAGGTTTATCTGGTTCTTGACCTTGCACATTCATTTGTGATGTTGACGTGTTAGTTGAACTTTTCACCCACACAGTGAAGGTCGTTCGCGTTGCCCGTGTCTCTAAAACGTCCCTGTGTGCACACGAGAACACACACCAATGCATGCATGGAGCGCTGTCTCCTGTGCATGAATTCACAATAAATATTTCAGCTGCAGGGTTGCATATATCCTGTTTTCTGTCTCTAAGTGGTGAAGAAATGCCAGTTTCTACTAAATGCTGAGTGCTGTAAAGGAATTCTGTGTGGTGTCACAGTTCTGGCTACAGGTGTTGGATCCAGAGGAAACGGGAGGCGTGCAGAGATAAAAACAAAAGAGATATCACTCTAATAAGCGGGAGATGCACCGAGACACACACACTGTATCTGTAAACAGCCGACTGTATCATCTGGTGTCCCGCTGAACTCACCGGCTGGCTATCGCTCACACAGAGACAATGAGCCCGAGCTAAGCCGTGATTCAGCCGGGACGCGGTGTGGGAGAGCAGCCGACTGGAGACACTGAGATAGGACCGCGAAGGCTACGATGACTAATACCTGAGCACAATGCTGAGGACAGAGATAGTAACCCACGAGCCGGGAGCCGACTGTGGCCGTATAATATGTGTTATGAGCCTCTTGGAAAAAGACAATAAAACACGTATAAAAGGAAGGACTGCAATTGAGATCTGTGAATATCACATAAAAGCCATTAAACTCACAACTGGGGAGGCTGCCGGGGGAATTGTGTTTTGCACTGCTTGTTTGTGAATGCACCGAGTGTGACAGAGGAGACAAGAGGCCCCACTTTGAATGCAAAGCCTTATTTGAGTTGTTTTCTCTCTCTCCTGGAACCAGGCTGGCTCGACTTATTGTAGGAGTTGGTTTAAACTGGCTGTCACAATAGGTACCTGCAGGCTGCAGCACACAGACGGAGATGTGCAATCACATCACTGACACACGCACACGCAGATGCATTAACCTTTTTACGTATAATAATCACATATCTACAGACAAGCCCGATGCGAGGGTGGCACACTGAAGCAGCTAAATGCATTACACAGTCATTCTGCAGCTGTAATCTCATATGTGCAAACTGTCAGTTCACGGCTCCACCATCCAGCACACAGCAGGCTGCAGACACAGCTTCATTCACTGCACCCTGAGCGAACAGCAGTCTGATTAAAGAATTAAAGGTGTTTTATATTCACCAGCAGGTTCAACACTGACAGCAGCGTCTGCTGGCCAGCTCACGGTACAGCAGAGCGTTTTAAAAATAGCATTCACGGTTGTAAAAGAAGATGGAGTTTTATTCTACCACACTGAGCTAGGATTAGGGCAAAAGACGTCCTGGTTAGTCATTATAAAAGACAGTTTAAACAGGAAATTAATGTACATAAAACGCTGAAAGTGAAGTAGTTACGCCAAGGAAGTTACGTAAAAAGTCGCGTTCTCCTGGGTGACAGTCCGCCATTTGTTCCCATCTCCCTCCCTCCCATCTCGAGTGCAACATCCATCATTCAAACAGCAGGATGGTGGCGGAGGACAGTCGAAAACGTAAACGTGAGTCATATTTGCTACCTTCAGCAGCTTGTTTCCTGCAGCAGCTTCCCTCTAAAGTCCTGACAAGTAAAACCATGTAAATTATATGTAGTACAATGTTATCCTCACTTTATCTTGTGGCCAACATTTAAAATTCCTCACTGAGTCCGATTGTGTTCTAAAGGTAAGAAAACATCATTTTCACAAATCTGATTTCATATTTTCTTTGTGTTAAAAAAGTAAATCCTGTAAGTTAAAGTGAAAAGCTAATGATCAGGTCATACAGGTGAGGTTGTGCTGAGGAAAATGATCCCAACATGACATGGGAAACATTTTTAAACGGGTAAAATAGCCCAAAGGGTTCATTGTTTGTGGAGCTGAGCTGAGCTCAGGAATAACAGAGGAAACAGCAGTAACTGTCCTTTAACTCCTAAACTCACTCATGGTTCAGTGTGTCATGGTGGCAGCTGTACACACCAACAGACGCCCCCTACAGGAGGAGGAAGCAGCTCACACCTGCACATGTAGATATATATAATAATATATAAGAAAATAATCTCTGCTGTCGTTTTAACTTCTGCACCACAGCAGGCAGCGAGAGTTTCACCTCCTCTTTCTTTTCTTTCTCTCCCTTCAGCTGCTGTTGTCTTTTCCTATTTCTAAGGTTTTAATTAGATCCCAAACTGTTTTCCACGGAGACTACGGTACATGAATTAAAAACAAAACAAAATGTTTCTGAGATTTTACTTTTAAGATCCGCTCATCCATTATGCAAGCGTCTTTATCTGAACAGTAACATAAAACGAGAGGCTGATAATGTTGCACTAACCTCCAGTAGATAATAAACACTGTAATTAAAATACTATTCAGCATTTGGCTGTAAAACCCAAAGTGAAGAGATTATGTAAATGGATCCTTTTATGCCTCAGTCAGGACAGCTTTGTGCTGCATCTGACCATCAGATAATTGAGTCGACAGTCGGTGTTTAACTGACTGAAGCTGCAGTCATTTTATGGCTGCAACTAATTATTAGTTTCATTAACGATTAAACTGTGTTAGAAAGTTGTTCGTTCAACTTTGAGGATGTGCTTTGTGTTGCTGTGGAAATATATTGTAAGAATTATATCATTTAGACTATCTTTGTTAATAAAAACAGGATGGACAAAATCATACAAACACAACTTAACAGCACCACAAACTGCATCCTGCACATGATCTCACAGTTCAGTCAGCTGAGAGAAGATTTACTGCAGGACTATTATATCACACTGCAGCAGTTTGTACCCTAATAAAGTGGCAACTGACGGGTGAAATCACAGAAGCATTGTGCAGGTTTTTGCAGCAGCTTCACCTGCAAGAATAAGACAAAAACAAGTAGCTGCGAAGCACAAAGTGTCTTGGTGCTCATGTGCTGTTTGCACGTATTAAAGCATGATTGCACTGCAGGATTTACTGCTAAACAGACCCGGTTCATGCAGCCTGGCATGGCTGTGAGGTGATATCGACAAGCACAGACCAAACGCCTCTGAATGACCAACAGAACAACCAGTTCAAGCTTTAAAATGTGTGATGAAGCGCTGATCGACACATGCAAGGATGAGAATTAAAAGTCACTAAAATGTGTTTCTGAACTCATCTGGGGTGAGAAACAGAATCCTGGTTCAGATGTGATCAGCGCTGCCTGGTGTGATGAGAGTTTAGTGAGTTTCTGTGGACGCCGGTCGTCGTATCAAACCAGATAAATGATTCTGAACGCTCGGCTGAAAATCTGTCTGAACGGGATAACGAGCTGACGCGTCTGCTTGACCAAATAAAACATCAGTTTGGCAGATTCATCTGGTTTTCAGGCCGAGCCTTCAATGCAAATAAACCTCACTGCAAAAACAGTCCAAGTTATTAAGACCAACATCAATAACCACATGTAGGTACAGGTACCTGAAGCTCACACACAGCACTAAAACACTGGAATATTACATCTCATATACAGCTTAAACAGCTCCTAAATAAATCTTTGTTGTCTGTGTTCTCAGCTCAAAGTAAATTGTATTAAACTTTACCAGCATGTCTGCACTGTAATATCATCAGGCCAGTATCTTTTGACATTGTGATGAAGCAGAAAACTGCTGCAACTGATGCACAAACATGTTGTCATCAGCAGCTTGGTGCTGTGAGTGTTTCTGTGGCACTTTTCAGCAGCTGTGAGCTTCCTGTCCTGTAGATGGCAGACATCTGCAGGTCTAACTGATGTCAACATCCCCCCATCTGCATAAACTTCATGTGTCTTCTGTGTAGTCCAATGAACAGTGGTAAATACCTTGACGTCTCGGTGGATGACGTTGTTGTCGTGGCAGTAGCGTAGCGCCTCCAGAATCTGTCTCATGTAGTGACTGCAGGAAAGACGTGAAACAGTTGATTTAAACTATGCATGCACAGATCCTCAGAAAGAGGAGCATGAGAGGAGAGGAGGAAATGAAATGCATGACAGCTCACCTGGCCACTGCTTCACTGTACACAAAGCCGGCATCCGCCCTCTTCACTATCTCAAAACACAAGTCGGCTCCATCCATGCTAATAAAGACAGAGACAGAGAGAGAGATCAGTTTGGCAGAAAGGTCAGGGCAGAAATCTGGGTACGGAAGGAAAGGTCACACTTATTAAAGCGTCTCTGTGATTGGTTGTGTAGGTGAGACGGGAGCCGGCGGTCAGCGGAGGAGAAGTTGTAATTATGTTTCGTCTCGGCGGGTTCATGCAGACAGAGTGGGATCACCACAGCTGGCGGGATGATGCCGACAGTCCTCCCGTTAACCTCTCGATGAGGTCTGAGACTCGGATTTATTCTGCAGCCCACACGTTTTTAATTTCCGCTGCTGGAAGTGTTCTCTGAGGAACACATGTGAAGAAATGTTTAAAAGCTGTTTGGCGGAAAAGTGAGTTTTATTATCATACTATATTTAGACTTTAAGCACATGAGGCGAAAGTTTTTGCCTGATTCTGTAAAAGTTGGGACACTGAGAAACGTAATATAAACAAAATGCAATGATTGCTAATCTTCAGTGACCTACATTTGATTGAATACAGTAAAAAGAACAGATAAGACTTTGGACCAAACAGAGGAAATGTTTCTGTATTTTTCCTCATGTAACTAAATAAAGTCTCTGGGCACACGTGGGTTCAAAACAGCGTATAATGAGGCGATTTAAACATGTTCTTTCTGTGTGTACTTTTCAATACCTTTGACTTTCTAAGATCATAATAATAAAACTCTCAGCTGGAGAGGATGATAATTAGCTTCAGGTGCTCCTCAGTCTGTTACAGGTACATTTAGAAGAAAAGAAAAACTATTTTTTATCTTCTGCAGATACAAAACAATATCTAAAATCAACACTGAACAAATGTTTACAGAATACAGAAAGTCAAAGCACTCATTATAAAGCTATTTTTAGAATAAAATTGGATGATAACTATTGATGCATTAATGCATTTATCACTTAAATGTTGCAGCTTGTAATGTGCAAAAATCTAAGACTTTAAAACATATTTATCTTTATTAAACTTTATATATTTCATTGAATAGTTTCATGTTCTATTTTCAGTTTATTACTTGTGTTATTAATCTAAATCATCATTAAAGTGGAGAACAAGTGGAAAGTTACATAAAAAGGAAGTACTCTTATAAAGTACAAGTACCTCTGAGTTAATCCTGCACACTTCTGTCATTAAATAAGTGACTTTATAAACCACACAATAAAAAGTTAATCTGTTCATAAACTCATTAGGCAACCTCCCGTTTCTGCAGGAGGCTGAGAGATTATTTGCATACACTTCCTGCAGCTCCACAGTATTAAAGGAGCTGCTGCAGTAATGGTGAGGTTTAAAGCTTCTGCATGTATAAGATCCCTCCGGAGTCATTTGCGGTGGAGGTGCTGGAGCAGTGACAGCTCCTCGGCCCGTTAGAAGCAGGAAGCAGCCCGAGGTGACAGCGAGTCTCCGAGAAGAGTCGCACCTCGCGATCAATACGCTGCTGGGGACTCACTTTAAAGCTGCGGCCATTAGGCCCCTGCACGCCGCGCGGCCCTGTTTAGCTGTCTGTTTACCGAGACAACAGTGACACACACATATTGGAGATCCAGTGACACACACACTTCATTACGACCCAGTCATTAAGCCACAGCCGATTCTGTCTCTCATAATTGCTCCGTTCCCATTCTTCCCCAATTACTGTAACCTACTCTTTATTGTCACTAAGCCTCTGCACCAATTAAAGCGGCTGTTATGTAGGACTTGGCTGCAGCTCGTCCATATTTCCTCCTCCACTATCACCTCACATACACTCTCACATTTTCGGCTGCTTGATTAGCTGGGAGATAGGGAGATACATGGAGCTGTCCGCGTTTATCTCCCGTGTTTACCCAGTTATCTGTTCTCCTGCGCCTCAAATCCACCTGCACTCCCACGTGTGTGCATTAGCGTGTTCAAAACACAAGCTCGTGCACAAATGAGCTCCAAAAGCGTGAAAATCCCTTTAAAATGGAGCTCACTTGCATTTCCTTGAGAGTTTTTTCCCCCCTGCACCGAGCCGTGTGATAGGGACCGTGTGCGAAACCCGAGCACTCGCCTGTTCAGTGATAACAGAATTAAATGATAAAGGAATTAGTTCTGGAAGAGGGGGAAAGATGAAGATACAGCGCGGGCTGGGAGGAGCTCAGGGAAGGCGCAGCTCGGAGAGAGGCTGGAGGTAGCAGCAAGTGTGAAATCTTAATCTCATCTCTTTCCCTTCATATATATAGTTGTGCTCTCACCCCCTGCACACCGTCTCCCCCTTCCCTTTTTTCTTACCCCACCCCCATCCTCAGCTAACAAGCTTTCTCATATCAGTGCTGATTATATAAATCCACCGCAGGGTTTCTCTGTGTCCTGCTGTTGCTGCAGCCGCCTTCCCGACACTGTCATCCTCTCCCCTCTGCTGCACGTCCTCTCTCGTCTTCACACTCTCACTCTGTAGGTGCAACCTCTCACACACTCTCAGCTCTCTCCTACAGCTATATTTCCCACACATGTGTCGGTGTGACTTGTATGTTCAATCGTGCTGAGTGGGATGTTCCACCAGGAGGAGACTTACAACTCAAAGACCATGTAGAGCATCCCATCGGAGCTGTACGTCTCCAGCAGCTCCACGATGTGGGGGTGCTTCAGCATGTGGCAGATGCTGGCCTCCCTCTTCAGATCTGAAAACACACAGAGAGAGAGAGAGAGAGAGAGAGGGGTGAGCATTCATGACAATTCATATGTTCTATAATTATACATGATTGGCTTATTTAATGCCACAATGGAGGACACAGGGGATTCATTTTAAACTGCAGAAGATAGAAGAATATCTGCATCATCATGCATCAACAATTATTATTTTTAAACCTGGAAATAAACTCTACACTCTCCTGTCTACAGTCGTGTGCTGCAGGGGAGAAAAATAAGTGCAACAGGTGGTTCAGATCAGATATCTTGTTTGGTATTTTGTCGAAAAAAAATTGTGTTTCAGCCTCTTAAATATGGAGATTTCCTTCTTTTCTCTGTTTTACACTATATTGAATCCTTGGACTTTAAGCATGATCAACATTTTTTGACTATTTCTGACATTTTATAGACCAAAGGTTTAATCCATAATGAAATAATCAATCAGTTGTGGCCCAAATAAATAATAAAAATAAATAAGAGACATGTAAAACAATTTCTGATTTATTCTAGTACTATATTTATTTGATAGGTCATGGAAAAGGAAGGTTTTAAACTCCCCCAAAGACATGATCCAGTCTACTATAATGGACTTACTTGACACTTAACACACAATTTTGCAACCTGTGCTACAAAACTTCTCACCTCCACAGCAGCTGTTTTATGTGCAATAATAGTTGCTTTTAAATGTATTTTGATTATAATGAAAATTAAGCATGTTTTAACTTCTCTCTGGTAAATCATTGCTGTACTAAGAAGGTTAAAGTAACATCAGCAGTGAAACAAAGACTGCTTGACTGAGACGTGTTCATGTTCCCAGAAAGAGGTCTGACGTAAAACGAATCCTTCTGTAAGTATCGATACACACAACAACACTGTGGTTGTTATTGATCCAGCTGCTCTTACTCGACCCTGTTAACACAAAGCAGCTTCTTTTCACCCTCCAGCTTTGGGCTCCACCAGGAGGAACAAGCAGCAGGTCCAGGCTGGTCCACCTCCCAGGACACCTGACCTCGTCTTTCCTCCAGTACTTTATCATTTATGAGGTCTAGATCTCTCAGGCACAGTATGGATAAAACTGTTAGTTTTAACAAGATCTCCAACCCAATGACGGAACAGACCGTTTGTTACAGAGCTTCCTGCAGCTCTTTGTTAGCCGTCAGAGAGGAAAACAGAAAATGCAAAGCGCGGCGTACGGGTCGCGCTGCTGACACTGATGGTGACTCATCGTCCTGCAGGACTCTCTCATCTGCTGTTCTTTAGGTTCAAGTGATGTTTGTTTGTATTCATCCCATTATTCCAGATCCTCTTTACTGCTGCAGAGCAATAAGCAGCCACCACTTTAATTGGTTCCCAAAGAAGAGGAGGGTTAATTGAGGGGGTTACTGAAGCTGAAAGCAGCGATGCAGGCTAACGCACAGAGCTCCTTATTACAGGACAGACTGGAACTGGACATCTCGTTTACATTCTTATAATCAGATTGGAAGCATAAATCTGATTGTTTTTTATTCTGAACAAAATACTAAAAACAGAAGAGGAAGGACATTTATCACAATCTGATCTGATATGAGATTAACATGCCTTTTTTGGACATGTGTCCAAGTCGAACATGCAGCGTTCTGCAGGATTCACCGACTATTTCATTGCACATGAAATGCAAAGTAAAAACTGCAGCTGCAGCAGTGACAGTGTTGATGGTGCTGCATGAAACTCCAACAAAAAAAGGTTCAACCTGCCTCCTGCAGCAGTTTATAGATGCATGTTGTAGCTGAAAACTTCAGCTTCAACTGCTTCTCCAAATATGGACACAAAAAACCAGGATGGTGACGGCCAAAATGCAAAACTCAAAGGTGAAAACGTCCACACAAGTTATAGAGCATTACTTTTCTGTAGAAGTGCAAATTAAGGAATACATTATATAAAAAATGTCTCTCTTCCAAGCTTCTTTTTACGACACAAGTTTCATGCTTTTCCAGACCTGCAGACACTCTGAAAAACATATTGCTGCAGGGTTTGTCGGGTGTTTCATGCCTTTTCAGATGTTTCTAGCTGAAGACGCACCACCAGCTGAAGCGTGAACCTGCTTCACTAACACGACTCTGCACGGAGAACATGGAACACGAATCCGACCCGTTTCACACACACATGCCCGTCCAGACAGTCAATCTTACAGATTGGATTTGCTAAACAAAAGGGATTTGCCTTTCAGTATGAACATCTAAACATAGCCTATCCCATCTATCTCTCTTTCATCCTTCCATTCAATCTCTCAATCCTTTGATCCAACCATTCATACTTTCCACAAAGCAGCTCCTTACTCCTCTCCTGCTGGCAGCTGTTGTTCTGAGACCTTTTGAAGGCTGAAGCCCACCAGAGAAATATACAAACACACACATAACATTTCCTGCCAGAGCTCGATCCCCATCTCATCTGCTGCAAATGCATCGCCAGGCGCACATGAGTGTATTAACTTTTAATATCCGCCTCTGCGACTGAAATAGACCAGGCTGTGCCAAAACATACATACTCAATATAGAGTACATATGGAAGCTAAATGTTCCTCATTCCCACTGAGGTATTCCCCGGCTGCTGCTGCTGCTGCAGGTGATTTATGTGAAAACGATGGGATTCAGCACGCAATCTCTCTCACACACACACTCATTCTCATGTGAACTATTGTGAAAATTTACTGTATTGTTCTTCTATGTATGCAGTGACATTTAATTAAGCTCCCAGTCGGAGCCATGAGCCACTTGTGCCGCTGCGAGGCCCGGCGCTAACATTAAGCTAATCCTCCGAGGACAAGCACGCGGCGTGGGCTAGCTCTAACATGATGCTAATGCTGCTAAAGCCGGATAAGTGGCTACCTTAAGGGCATTGCAGCATGCCACATTTAATGTCATCTGGCGAGCTCGCCGCTCGTGTCCGTCACTGTAACTGCTGCCGGAGATTAGCAAAGAGACTTTATCAAATGAGAAGCACAGCAACACACCAAGTTCACTGAGCGCAGAGGAAGTGCTGCAGGGGAGCCACGGCCATCGCTTTTAAGTGTGTGTGTAGTGACACGACGGAGAGTTAATAAGGGAAAAAATGACGGCAGAGGAGGAAGAGACGGATACGGAGCACAAAACTGTTTATGCAACACGACATGCACACGTAAAACGTTGTCTCAGCTCAGTGAGTGTTTGCTTCACCAGGAATATATGAGCTTCTTGTGCTACTAATCCTGAAACCCAACTTAAAGCCCTGAAGTCCACCAGCACCTTAATCCAACATTAATAACAGCTATTGACATCCGGTGAATACTAGCAAATACTGGCATAATAAACAGACAATTATGGATGTTTTCTGTCCATATCTGAGTTTGATCCAAGACTTTTATTTACCTAAATGTTGATTTAACTCAAAAAACCCACCTGCACAAAAGTAACGAACGTTAATGAAGCCTCATTGACAAAAAGTTGACACAAGTAAAACAGCGAAAACTTGCAAAATCCATTTTGAAAGAGTCAATTAAAACTGTACAAAGAAAAAATATTTAACCTTTGAACTGATGAGGTTTTTTTGAAAGTATAAACTTACACACCAGTGATGCCACAAACAAAAAACAACCTATTTCTCTCTTGTGTGGAAGACAAGATTCAGAAGGTATGCAGAGATTTAACAGGGCATGCATGTGTTTTGGATCCACGCTGTTGTTTTGGTTGTGTTTTTCCGACATGCTAAACATTTTCAGAACCCTCTCACCAAAAAAAGGGTGGGTGTTAAAAGGTTAAAAACACGCCTCTGACACATTGAAGTAACAGCTGTAGCTACTACATTTCACACAGTGAACTTAATGGATGTTAGTATTAGTTTGCAAAGAGGTTTCTCCATCACACTTTCACTTTTTATCACGTTAACCTCTGAAAGTCTCAGAAAAGACGGTAGGGTTGGGAGATCGCACTAACTCTCTTAACATTTTGTAAGTCTATTCTGCTTATTTATTAGACTAAAAAAGCTGGAAAACTGTGTGCAAATCACCACTTGAACACATCTTCCAGCTGCTCCTACAGAGGGAGGAGGGAGGGATGTTTGTCTGTTTAAAAGAATAACAGAAAGAAAATGTTGTCTCCAAATATGCATGAACTGCACTCACTGCCATGCATGAACTCATTTATTTGACAACGTTATGTATTTGTCTTGAATCAACAACATAAAGTAATTCAACAGCTGGGCAAGCAGGGAATAAATGAGTATCCATGGTGATGGCACATTGCTGCATACATGTTTATTTATCCCATCATGCTCCAGAGGCAGCGCTCGCCGCAGCGGTGAGCACCTTCCTGCAGAGAAACTGGACATTTTCTAAATAAATTAGGGGAATTAGAGTCGGATAGAAAGTTAGTGCAGAAAAGGGAAAAAGGAAATTACAAAATAAAAGAGAGGGAGGTGCAGAGAGAGAGATAAAGGAGGTGATAAACAGATGTGATCCCGACAGTGATCCCTGTTCCTCCTGCTGGGAGGCAAAGCCTGCAGACGGAGGAGGCCCTGCTACCACACAGAGCCGAGTGGTGTGTGTGTGTGTGTGTGTGTTAGTGCAACATGTCACAACATTCTAATAGAAACGGTAAAAAGTGCTGTTGCTTTTATTTCACGACTCTGGAGGAAGACAGATGAAGGAGGGATTCAGAGAGAGACGGAGAAATGAAGGAGCGAGTGAAGGAATGAGGAGATGTGAGAGCGAAGGGGGCGGAGGGGAAGTGAGTGGGCGGTGACACATGATGAATTTTGCTCATTCTCTGGCTCGCTTTTCTCTCCCCTCCCCTCAGAGGGCTGACCTATTCGTCAGTCAGACCTCCGGACAGGCTGAGGAGAAACAAGCTGGTGTGTGTGTGTGTGTGTGTGTCTTTGTGTCAGGCCCCTGCTGGCCAATCCATTGCCAAGACACGAACCATTTGACCCACTTCCCCCGGTCGGAGCTGGGTGTTTGCGTGCCTGCTTGATTACTGTGGTGCCGTGTTACAGCTGCCCGCTCAAGTGAAACTGCTCTGCTTTCTGAACGGCAACAACAGAGAGGGAAAATAAAAACAAATCAACAGCGAGAGCAGCCGGTCGGCGTCAGGAGGGAGCGCCGAGTTTTGATGGATTCCTGAGCGCTGCAGAGGAGGGCTGCTGATTGGATATAAATGACTGGGGAGTGCTGACCATGTAGCCTACAGTACACACACACATGCAGCCGCTGCACACACATGAACATAAATGCTGGTAATGAAGAGAAATGTTGCCGCCGCACTGTTACAATGAAAAACTTTCATTTAGGAGTTTGCTGTGATCCGTCAAACCGGCTTTTCATCTCCAGGTTTTATGAGAGGAGAGGAGGCGCGGTACGGTTTCTGAGGAGGGAACATTTAATCAGGACTCCTCACTCTCTAACTCGCAGAAATACTCTGTTTACTGTAGAAAAGGAGCCAAACAAGCAGGACAGAAGACAGCTCACAGCAGGGAGCATAAAGGAGGAGCCCCCACTGAAGGAGGACTACCTGACGGACAGACAGCAGACACCAGGGCTCCTCAGGGCACCGTGCTGGGCCCCTTTCTGTTCACCATCTACATAAAAAAAAGTTCACCAACACCGAGGCAATCTACAAGAAGGACATGGAAGGAGGTCAATCCTGCCTACAGCCATCAGGACGTACAGCTCCTGAACCTCTGCCAGGCCGGAGGTTGATGCTCTGCACTAACACTAATACTGCACCTGAAGCCACTCTGCACACCAAACTGGACTGACTTTCAACAAGATCTCCGACCTAAACAACAACTTTGTCATCACCACCCATAACGACACATATGGGCGCCAGATTTTGGACAAAAAACCTCCTTGTTAGGTGTTAAAAAGACAGTTCAAACAGGAAATAAACGGATGGTGGCAGAGGACAGTCTGAAACTAGCATTTTGCTCCTTGTACAAACACCCTTTGTTGAAGTTTTTGATGGGAGACCAGTCTGGACTTTCTGCTGCTAACAGTTGCATTTGCCACTTTTTATTGCATTTCAAACAAATACTCTTTTTCTGTGGATTGAGTCAAACTTTTTTGGGGAAAGTGACAGATTTTGTGTCCACGTTCAGCTGCACTTGCAAAATCAATCTGTGCAATGCCGATGACTTGGAAATGCTGCTCTTTAAGCATGCAATGAAAGTCTCCCGGGCCCCAGCATTAGTGCTGTTGGTAGGTTTGGAGGTTTTTGGACCACATATGTGGCCATGAGATGGCACCCACTATCAACCCACAAAGACATGTATTCCTATTAACCATATGGTACCAAAAACCTCTTTTTAAGTGAGTCTGGATGGACTGTGAAGCAGCATCAGACAGACTCAACGCTGATGGTGATGCTGTTTAATATCCAGGGGAAGAATGCCAACATACAGGAGAGTAGGAGATGATACATCAGATCGGGAATACCTGCCTTTTGTGGACCCGTCTGAAAACGGCTGTCTGGCTTTGTAGAAGCAAAACTCTTCAAAAAATAACGATTCGTGCCATCAGAGATGAATCCGGATGCTGTGCAGCTGAAAAGACTTTCTTTTTTGCTCTGTAAATGGTCCTTTGAAGGCTGGTTTAACTGATCGCTCAGCATGATCAGCTGCTTTGTGTTTGTGTGAATGCTATCAGACAACTTTAGGGAACTAAACAGAACTTTGGAAAGAATTCTGGTCATCAGGGAAGAACCAGGGGATGGTTTGGCCAAAGGGGGGCACTGGTCAGCACCTGTGATCCTAGTTTTTGTTTGAGGAGTTCCTCGCACTGATGCAACTATTCAGGAATTTATCAAAGAGCAGCATCTTCTCTGTTCTCCGATTTAGGACCAATATTGTCAATACTGTGCAATAAAACCTCCATGAGTAAAAGGCCAAAACTTTACCAATACACCTGTTTAATAAGGTTGCACCATTGGAGAACAATGTGGAGATTTTTTACAAAAATATTCTATAAAAAAAGAGCTTTTTTATTCATCCTAAATCTCTCCTAACATTTAGCTCAAACTTTCTTAAATCTTTGATGAGGTTCAGAGCTTTTCCAGGTGTGAGAACGCACCTG
Source organism: Serranus cabrilla (assembly GCA_903364295.1). Taxonomy (NCBI): domain Eukaryota; kingdom Metazoa; phylum Chordata; class Actinopteri; order Perciformes; family Serranidae; genus Serranus; species Serranus cabrilla. The sequence continues at coordinate 73,333 of CAFUXE010000505.1, forward strand.
TCGGGGTGTTTCTGAGTGTAGATGAAGCGTGAAGTGTTGTTGTTGTCGGGTATTTAACAGTCAGACTCACTATAAACAGTTGGTTCCAGCTCTCCTCCATGAAAAAAGAAAGCTACAACCTACAATTTTCTACAGACCTGATTTTAAAAAGTCTCACTTTTACAGTGAGAGGGCTGTAAAATGGTGTTTTGTGGGGGAGCACAGTGCGAATGGCTGAGCACTTTATGCCCGGCTTGTAGAAGCTTAAGTAAACCAAGGAGAGGCCCTGTCATGCTGGATTATGTTCTCTCCATCAGCCAGAGAGAATTAGAGAAGGTGGGGAGGCTGCTGTGTAATGTGGCAGGTAAAGCTCCTCCAAGAAACAGTCATTATCTTGAACTCAGCATGTGTTCATGGACCAGAGCCTGCACACATCACACCTGATGTTAATGTAGAAGATATATACGAGCAGCCCTTTACATGCAAGTGCAATTAACTTTTAGTCTTTTTGGCTGGCTTCCTCTGTACTTAATCCTGATTTTCACCACATTAAAACATATGGCTCTGCAGATGGCTCTATAACATGGATAAAAATCATCCCGAGAGGCACATCCTGGGCGACAGGGATCTCTGCTGGAGGAGATTCCACTTCGTCGGATTTGAAGTTCACGACACAGAGCTGGACTTTAATAAACCACAAAATAATCTAATCTGAACCCCAGGGTGACATTTAGACAACCAGTTTAAAATCAAATCAAAAAGATAAGAGAGATTTAAGTGAAATAACAGTTTCAAATGACACAATTTAAAAGATAATTCCCAGCTCAGAAACTGTGGAACATTAAGTTACAGGCGACATTCAAAGGAGCAGCTCAACATCGTCTTTCTGAAAACTTGGTTCATCCTGTTTCTATATCTAACCTCTCTGTCCACACAGCGCAGTGATGTGGGAACGTTGGAGGTAAAATGGTTTTAGGTTTATTCATTGCTTTCTAAAAATAGCTGCTGGAGTTATGGACAGTAGTAAAGCTGTGTTCCAGCTCACCGACCTCGCTCTTTTTTCCTCTAATAAACTCCTTCATTCCTATAAATTTCTCTTCAGACTTCTCTGCTCATCTAATAGTTTCTGTCTTATCTCCTCCCACTCCAACATCCAAATATCTTTAATTCAATCTCTCCTCCTCTCTTGTTCTCTCCGTCCCTCCCTGCAGCGCTCCTCCAGCCCGGGGCAGATATCTGATCAGCCTCGGACTCGTCCAGACGATATATAGCAGACTTTCTCTGGAGAACACCTGGTTAATTACACTGAGCAGAGCCCACAGAACATACGGAAAGATGGCGGGGTGTCAAGGCCCCGCCCACACACACACACCGGCCAATCAAGAGTCAATCACAGCTGTCAATCATCATGACACAGCCTCATTTTATAGCATTAAATAACTCCTTTACTAGGGAAAACAAACAAACATCAACCTGAGACGAATAGCCTACAATGACAGAAACAGTCTTTGTAGTTTGATTTTTTTAAATTTCGGCCCTGTTCCATCCACTTACATGGAGGGGGCGTGGCTTATGACCTATACTGCAGTACTGTAGGCCACCACCAGGGGGCGATCCAGTAACGATCGTAGAGCTGCCGTGCTGTCCATCTGATAAACTGGTAAAAAAAAACTACCTTTTCATTATGTTTATACCATTATTGTTAGAGTTATGCACTTTTTAACAAAGCATTGGTCTCTTAACTTCTGCTTTTATTATTTAATTATCTTGGTTTTAATTTTGTGTTTCTTAGGAGTTCACTTTTGTACATTCTAACTCCCCTGTATGTTCCCTCCTTCCAGATGCTGAAACATGGCTGTAGTTTGCCCGATGGCGGGCGGGTCCTGCCTGAAGGTCCGCAGGCTAAACAGTCTAAATCTATATACAGTGGAGGGATGTTACACTTCTTTCCTAAACAAGTACTCTGAAGGTGCCCTTGGCGTGGCTTCATAATTAACTGCTTCAATGAAAACAGCCCAAAGACAACAGAAGAACACTTTGATTGAACTGTGAAACTCCCCAGTGTGGCTGTGGGCTCCGGAGTGAATGAGAAGTAGGCCAGCGTGGACTTACACACATAAACAAGGACAAGCATCTGACCTCTCCATTGCATTAACTTTTAGTGTGCAACAGAGTGGCAAAAAGCAATTATCTTCACTTATATTTATGAGCAGCTGGAACGGCAGAGAGTGAGTAACAGACGGAGGAAACGGCGGCGAGATGCAGTGAGAGATTGTGATCTCTTACCCTCCGTGCTGAGTCCGGGACTGGAAGTAAACTGGGCCACGTCCACGATTTTGACAGCAAACTGCTGCCCCGTCTCCCTGTTGATGCATCTCCGCACCACGCTGAAGGGACCCCTGCATGACACAGATGGAGGAAAAACATTTAACATGTGGTTTGTTATCCGTGTTCCTGCAATAACTGATTTATTGGCAGAAAGAAGCTGTAAACACAACACACATTATCACCTTATACAGCACACATGGTGAACTTGTTAGAAAACTGTTTATTTACACATCCAGAGGGATTCAGAGCGGCAGCAGCATTCACTCTGAGCCTCGTGTGTGTGTGTCCAACATTCACTCTCTTTTAGCTACATTTTGGTCCCTACCGACCTCTGATCCACCTCTAAATGCTGCACTGTGTTCACCAGCTGGCTGCCAACTTTAACCGTCTGCAGTTTGGTGCCAGACAAGGAACATATAGTCAGATTTTTAGACCTTTGTTGCTGAAAATGCTGCTAGAAACGACTGATGAGAGCAGCAAAACAGTGAAGTAACCTCCCTCCTAACCGCCCTTGTGATTCGGATCCTCTAAACTTTAATGGGTTCTCCGTTGGTCCTTGCTTCACCTTTCCACCAAGTTTTATGCAAATCCTGCCGGCAGTTTTTGCAGACAAACAAACAGAGCTAAAACATGCCCTCTGTGGAGGTAAATCTAGGTTAAATTCAGGTGTTGTGATGCATTCAGGCTCTCTCTCCACTTACTTCCAATCATCTCTCTGCTGTCTACTACAGCAACACAAAATGCCCCAAAAATACCAAATAAATTACACAAAACAATCAAATTGGTGTTAAAAGCAGTTAAGTGGGGTGTAATGCACTGTTATGAATCATATGAGCCCAATAACAATAAACATTTAACCACCGTATCACTAAATCTTCAATTAGCCATTTGGTGAGTATAATTGTGATTTGATCCTGCAGAAAATCACAGACAAACATTTTGAATTATGGCCTAATCCCCCGGCTGAAAGTGAAGTAAATAAAGTAAACACTCTACTACAACTCCTCCTCTTACTACACCAGCATCAAAGTTATGTAAAAATGTGAACCCGAGAGGCAAACAGCACACAGGCTGAGCAGTGACGACTGCACTCTGCTGCTCATTGCTGAGGTCGGACGGTGCACAAATTGAATCATCCCTCCTGTGGAGTGACTGTATCATCTCATTCAGTCAATGGGATAAACAGAGGTCTACCACTCAAGGGCTGCGGGTTGGAATTAACAAGCCGGCGGGTCAGGGTTACAGCAGGAACACAGCTCCTAAATAAAGCTGCTGCACTCACAACACTTTGACTGTGTGTCCACATGTGTGTGTGGAGGAGAGG
>CAFUXE010000505.1:98841-130035 GCA_903364295.1 Serranus cabrilla
GTCACAGCTTTTAGCTCCTTACATCCTCAGTCTTTTAGTTCCTTTCCTTTATATTTCCTCGTGTCCTTGTTTCACTCTCTCTCAGAAAACAGTAAATGAGGACAGGAACTCAGGCTGCAAGTTTACCTCCACGTCCAAAAACATGTTTTGTGAGTTCTCTGTGACCTTTGACCTCTAAAACACTGTGCAACTTGAAGGAATTCTCTCCAAGCCAGGGTTGCAGCTAACGACTATTTAGATAATTTTGACAACAATGACTTTGATGATTAATCGTATAAGAAGAAAAAAGCTAAATTTGATCATTTCTAGCATTTCTGCACATCTGCAGTTACGTGTAACTCAACACACACTGTGTGGTTTTAGTTAATAACTGCTGGAACTGATGAAAAAAAGTACAGACAAGCTCACTGCAATAAAAAAAGTTTGAATAACTTTATATTGGGGATGCAGCGATGCACTGAGAACAGAAGGAAAAGTAACTAGAATATATTACTCAAGAAACGAAGGATTCACTCTCATTTCTGTTGCAAAAACTCCAGAACGATACGTTAACTCGTGTTGTCGACCTCATTTCAGCTAATTATCGTGAGCTAAATCTGCAGTTTGGTGGACAAATGCATGATTACAGGCTAGTTTTCTTCCTGATTTGTGATGGATCCGTGTAGACAGACATGACGGAGAGAACAGCAGCAATGTCTCTCAGTTTTTCTGTGTAAATAATACCTTTAACTGTGCGTTTGTCCTTCAAAATTTACCAGAGACGGCAGATTTAGCTCTTGCTAATTAACAAAAATCCACTAAGAGAGACCTACAGGATGCCGTGCATCATAACATAGACCAAACTAATCCAAAATAAATGATTTAATCGATTAGTTGTTGCAGTTTTACTGCAGGCATTCCTGATTATCAGCAACAGATGAAAGTTCAATAAAAGCCTAAAAACAGACAAACTGAAAGAGGACAGAGACATTAACACACAGAACATGGCTGTTATTACTGTGTGAGATTCTCTCTCTGGAAAGGGAACAAAGCAGCATTGCTAACAGATGTCACATTACAGTGTGACATTGATGTGATGTGGCCTGCTGCATGGAGCCCAAACACACAACCAGACAAGATCGTCACCACAAAACATGTTTTTATCTCCTGAGTGTTTTCTCTAATGCACCCTCCTGTTTGTTCATCTCTCTGTTAAAGTTTATGTCTTCAAACTACCGACCTGCACTCCATCTTATTCTTATTGTTTTAATGCAGAGAGATACAGAGAGAAAGAAAGAGAGAGAGAGAGAGAGAGAGAGAGAGAGAGACACAGATAGAGAGTGGCCTTGAGGGCATGAAAAGCTGTGCGCACACACACACACACACACTTGCTCAGTATGTGGGTAAACACTCCTCACAGTCTCTGTCATCACTGCAGTCACACCATCATGTCACCATTGTTCAGCTGCTGTGTTTTAACTGCGCAGGCTACATCCCATTCACGCAGCGTCAAGGCGCTCTCTCCATCAGCTGAGCAGCGTCATGGCAACACGCCGCTCACAAAGCAAGAAAGCGCTCCTACATATATATGTCAGAGCTCTTTAAGACACTTTCACGTGTCGGACTAAAAGGTTTGCTGCCTGATATTAACACAAAGGTCACAGGGAAGGTCGATAAAATGCAGCTTCAGCTCCGAAGATCGATCAATAACTTTAGTAATATTAATGGAAGAGAATCTGTTAACCTTTTCAGTAACTTATTGAACCATAATAACAAATATCTGCTGGTTACAACTTCACCAATGGGTGAATGATGGAGTTTAAAGAGTTCATGTGATAACTTATAAAGTCTATTTGAGATTCTTCATGACTTCCATTTATTGAAGAAAGTCAACATTAGTTATTATCTGCTGCTTTTCTCAGCACCAACTGTAGCCCAACAAATACTGGATTTTACGGCATCAATCAATATTATTTAAAAAAAATCGATATGAGATATAAAAGCTGAGATTGTTTTTCTTTTTCCTTTTTTTAGATGAACACAAACAGTGTTGATTGATACACATTTATTTCACTGTTGACTGATACAATGATGATGAAATACAATAATTGTATAATAATAATAATAAATGAGGCACAAAGTTGCTTAAATGAACATTAATTTAACGCTGTTATTATCTGCATTGTCCCTGTTAGTTAAACGTCTTAATCTAATTCTATTTTATTACTTTTATATATTTATTTTTGAATTAAAATAACATGTTTTATTGCACATTACATAATTTATCAGCAGATAAATACAGAGAACTCAGAAAAATTGTATTATAAAATACAAATAAAAATCTACAATCTGTATATTATCTCATTTAATTTATTGAATAACTTTTTTAATGTGTTATTTAAATAAATCCCCACAGGTAATCAACAAATTGAACTTAAAAACTTTTGAATAAAAATAAGAGTTTTATTGCACCTCACTTCAGCATTTATCTGCAGATACATTTAGTGAGTTTCGTGATAAATAAAAACATAAAATTAAACTCTACACTCTGTCTGCAGTGCATTTAATAGTTAATATTTCATTTAACTAATTTGTTTTTTTTTCTACACGTGATCAATAAAATATTTTTGAATAAAAACTTAACTCCGGCACTCATTAGCAGATACATTTAGTGAATTTATTGAACTTGGATAAATAAAAATATTGCAGATTACACCAAAGCATCATTAACCAGCCTGATTAACTGTCCAACCAGTTACTGTCCGTCCTGATGATCATTACAGAGTCATGGCAGATATTACAGAGGCGTTTCTAAAAAGCCTCAAACATCTTCGGCATTTCTGTGGCCGACATCCACAGCAGAACCTTTTCTGTTATTAAGTGTCAGTGTGTTTCATTCACTCTCTGGTATGTGCAAACAACAAACCACAAACACATCTGGAAATCTGATGGATTTCACTGCCGAGACTCCGATGCTTGTAACCACATCCTGCTCTGACGACTCTGGTTTCCAGGATGTTCACACAACTCCGAACCACAAAACGGCTCCAATCAAACCCTAACAGTCTGTTTATTCAGATTAAATAATAGCCTTTAGTGAGGGGGAGCATTTAGCAGGGCAGGAGAATCAAAGCTGTGATACTTTTGAACACGACGAGAGGCCACAGCCTAAATAATGGCTTCAGTAAATCATGAGAATGAACGCTTTGGCTACATTTTCAGTTTGAGCTTGAGTCATCCCTATTATCATTACACTGGAAGCAGCATCAGCCTTTCCTGAGCGCAGCTTTCTGCCAGCTCTACAAGTTCTCCAGGACTCAGCAGCTCTGCCAAGGAGCGAGGAAGCCGCTCCGCGAGTTTCTGCCAAGCTTTTAGACAGACTTCAAAAAGAAACCGAGCTGCCATTCTGTTCTCTTAAACCAAAGAAAAGGAGTTTAAAAGGCCTGCAGGCCAACGGAGAGAGAGAGAGAGGGAGGGAAATAACAGGAGCAGAGAGAGAGAGAGATGGATGGAGTGAAAGGAAAGAAAAGAGGCTCCGTGACCGACAGAAAAAGCAGGTTAACCTTGAAGCGACGGGGACAAAAAGGCATGAAAGGTAAATGTATGTTTTTATATGAGGAGACGAGCAGCGTCCTGCAGACATGCATCTCTGTGGGAGACAAAGACACAGTGACGGGCCTTGTTTCACACTTGTCGTGCCGTCCTTGCAGCTCGCGGTGAATCTGCATCCTGACACGCTCGGCCTAACCTCAACATGCTCCCGTCCGACTCCCCTGATCTCCTTCGCTCAGTCAAACGGCGAGCCGCACAGCAGAGCGCGCTGTATCTGATTTCTGGTGCTAGTCCGCATTGATCTACATGCCAGCGATGCTTCTCCAGGGCCCGGGCCCCGCACAGCCCTCCACGCAGAATACACTAAATCTATGCTGCGCAGTCAATTGTCTGGGAGCCTGAGAGAGGCTGTGTGTGTGTGTGTGTCAGGGAGGAACTCGATACTCAGCAGAAAGCTCGGAGCGAAGCCTTTCTCCGGCCCACAATAAGTTCCTGTGTGCTTGTAAAGGCCAGCTCTGATCCTAAGTGCACTGCGGTTACAGCAGAACAAGCGGGCCGGCTCTACAAACAGTCTGCAGCCTCTGACCGGCTCAGCTGCTGACCTTCACCCCCTCTGCTGCCTCTCTGCTTTCTCTGGGCGCCCATCCAGGCCCCGCCGGGGTCAGAGGGCGAGCTGGTAATGACAAGATGATACACTAACACTCAGCATGCAGAGAGGATGAAACTGCAAGATGAGCTTTAGTCTCTCAGTGATCAGCCCCAGCGTGCTCCGCCTGTCTTCCCCAGCAATACATATATATAATGTAGGAGCTTATGGAGGCTTACATCCCATAGACAGACCCACTGCTGAGCTCAGGAAGAGGATATTCAAAGAAAGCTGAATCATATCTGTCAGTCCAGGGGTAACATCAGGACAATGATTCAACTTTTACTTCCTGCTTTGTCTAGGAAATAGCAGCAAACATTCAAAGAAATACTCATCATAGTCTTAGTTTGACCAACTGTACAAAAACCTGTTCAAGCACCATCTCAGAGTGCCTCCAAAACCTCCAAAACCACCATCTGAGAAGCTGAAACCACCAAACTTTTACACATGTAATCGATCCTCTTCATCGTTGTATTAACATCATTTTTTTATCGGTTATCCTTCTGAAACTCAGCACAATTTAATGCCTTAAATTTCACTATTTATATACACTATTGATCAGAAACCTTAAGATCAAGCCTCATCATCAGATTTAGTCAGCAGAAATAACAAAATCTACACTAAAAATAGCGATATTTCATCAAAATGACAAAATTCTAACAAAAATAATTACAAATTTGACCAAAAACACATCTTTAGCACTAACCAGATCCTGTAAAAAAAACTATTAATTATGCACTCTTCAGGGCAGCTGTGAAGCCATGTATGACTCATCTGAGACAAACAGTCACTCACAAAAAAATTGCAAAATTTGTACTCAACTGCAGGCTGGTTACACAGATCAGAGAGGAGAGGACAGTAAAGGTTGTAAAATGGAAATAGTTTGACCTGTTTTGCACGTGAAGCTCCCATGATTCAAATTATCAAAGAAATGTAACTTGCGTGAATGATTTACGTCACTATAACTGTGTTATTCTGCACAACAATATATTTTTGAGTCCTGCGTACTGCTAGCAATGGTTGTGCTGATCCCACAGAGCTGCAGGACTTAGATACTGCAGTGAAAATTGAGGATCATGTGACAAACCTGGCCTGAAACTGGGGTCAGAGGGTTAATAAACTACTTGATTTGGCTCTAAAATAGTGTCAATATATGTGTAATCATTTGGATAATGTATTGGACTGTGTCAATTGTCTTTTATCGGTTTTATTATTTCACTTTAATCGTTTATATTTGTGTGTAAGTGTATGAAAAGGTGCTGTACAGATACAGATAGACGGGTTTGTATTAAAGCTAAAGATCACCTGGAGCTGGCAGAGCTGAGGTGCTGTGACATCAGAGCTTTGGCTGAGTCCTGTTTCAGCACCCTGTCTCTACCTTGGACCGTCCATTTAGCATTTGGTTATTCTGGCAGAAGCTCTGCTCTTTGTTGGCTGCCAGTGTGAACCTGCCATCTGTCTTTTTTTGTTGTTATTTTTTTCTGCTTTGTCTCTGAATGTCGCTGCTCGTCTCTCGGCGCTCATTTGAAATGAATGATTATCGGGCGAAGCTTTGTCTGGTGTTTTCGGAGCCGGCGTGGACGCAGCGTGGATCCCTCCCACTTCAAGCTGCCATTTATTTTTTGTGGATAGCACTTTTGTTTCCGCTGTGTCAGTAATCATAAATGCTGCTGCGTGACGGCAGCGTGGCTCTCTAAGTGCTCCGGGTTCTGCAGAAAGCAGTTAAATGACAGCATGGATGGTGGTGAGGAAATTACACTGTTGTTGTGCTGCATCCTGCCTGCAGCAACAAGCCTGAACCCGTGTGTGACATTACAGACAAATTGTAAATGGATAATGTCTGCATCATGCCTTCTGGGTAATATTTTGTGATGGCGGTGCACATTTAGCTCTTTTTTTTTTAGATTTACCAAACTGCATTTCAGTTTATTTAACCAGGAAAAGCTCATGTAGTGCAGGTTTCAAATGCATTTCCTTTGACATAAAATTAGAGTTAAAATGCTTTTCCATCCATTATGCGACAGTTAGGAGATAAACAGCTGGTGGAGTTCATTTTTCAGTCGGTGCTTTTGAATCACGAGAGCAAACAACAAGATCAAGTCACTAAAAAGGCTTCAGTCAAAACATAAACTAGAAAACATGATGAAAATATGATGATTGGTTTCATATGAATGTGAGGTCACACACAGCTTCAGAAGCACATTGTCCCATATTTTTATCAATACAGGCCAAAAAATGTGCAATTTCTTTCACCAAGATTTATGCAAACTATCTGATAAATGCCCATAAAAACACTTTAAGATAAAATGTAAGTAACTGTTATTATTTTGCATGTTATTGCGATAATATTTACATCTTATGTTCATTGAAAAATATATTAAAATTGTGTGATTTCTTTCAAGTATCTGTGCTAAACAAATATTTTATTTTTTTCATTGGTAAGCTGGGACATTTCTGGCTTTAACAAATATTTTGCCTCCTGCGATTCTACTGCACTAGAGCGTCCTGCAATTTTCATAAAATTTTAATTAATTTTTTTAATATAAATGCTAAAATAAATATTCACTTGTTGAGAAGGCAGCAATAACAATCTGCAGGCTATGAAAATAAAATAGAAATCTGCCAGAAAATCAGAAATAAACAGTAATGCATCAATAAAACCATGAATAAATAAAACAAATGAATAATAACTTTAAATAACTCTAAATGAGATGCATATTCAAGGATCTAAGTATTTTGTTGCATCTTCTCTACATGTGAATTTATAATTGTAAAAGCTGCTCTAAACTCTTATGAGTTTGTGCACTTTTAATTAGTTTTACTTTCCCGTCTCAGGCGTCCTGCTCGGTGTGTAGTTTGTCCAGCAGCACCCGTCATGTCCTTATGTCTCTTAATCCTCATCGTTGGCTAAAGCCAGCGCTAAAGCTAAGATTAGCCCACATACACACCAAGGGGTCACACACACACACACACACACTGTTATAAACTAAGAGATCACATGAGCCTCGCATAAACAGGGTGACAACGACTCGCACACATGATTACACACAAACACAAGCACTGTGTGTCTCCTGCTCAGCTGCTGAGTGAAGGAGAGGAGCTGACGTCCTGCGGTGTCAACACGGGACACACACGACACACACAGCTGAACAATCACACCCAGTTCAACGGGAAAGCTAATCCTTATTCCCTGTTCAGTCCTCTGCAAGGAACCAACTCTCCACCAACCTACAAACAGCTCAGTGCCACTGTGTTTCCACCTTCTACCAGGCTGTAATGAAGAAAAATGCTTTGTTTACTGGACACACGTGAAAACACCAAACACACCTTTAAGTGTGATTGTAACACCACGGTGTGAAATCAATCACACTAAGAAGGTAAAAGGTTAAGAACTATACATATCAGGTGTACTTATTGTGTTTATATGTGTGATTAAATGCCATATAGTATGCTTATTTATATGTCTGACAACAGAAAAACAATTATATGTAATTGAGAGCAACTAAATTATAAGCTTGGCAGCATCAACCAGACTCCATTGACAAAAACAGTGATTTTACCGTCCAGAATATGGGAGTTGCTGCTCTACTTCTGCATTTGTTGGTTGGTTTGTTTGTGTGATTGTGTGACTTTGCAGTTTTAAGGAGTTAGTTTGGATTTACCAAAGTCACATAATAACACAAACTAACTGACCAAGGCGACAAAGCAACCACAGTGTTTAGCAACGTTAAATTACTGTTTTTGTCAAAGGAGTCTGGCGGTGTTGACAAAGCATGAATTACAGCTTCAGTTCCCTGTCTGACACACTGTGACACACAGATTTGGTCTAAAATATATTTAGCATCAACTGATACACTGTCTGAGGATAAGAACCTGTATAACCACACTCTAAAAATCCAAACTGTCCCTTTAAATCACTTCTTAAGCACTGATGTCAAACACTTCCTGGTTCTGTGTTGGTTTGCGTCCTTTTCCCAGATTCATATCATTGTAATTTCAGTATTTTATCGTTCTAGATGGTTGATTCAGCTCTAAGAAAGTGTGAAAGGAAATCAATTTCTGACATTTTATCCATGAAATGATAATAATCCTGAGCTGCTTATCCTGAACCTAAACACAGTGTGGATGTGATGGAGAGCGGCAGGTTTGAGCAGCAGACAGCAGTGCTGATGCAGAGCGCCGCCAACCAAAAGGAGGACAGAGAAGAAGGAGAGCGTTTCACATTTCGACACGGACAAAGTGGGAGAATCTTAACGACGGAGCTTTGTCATGTTAATGAGAGATAATGAACTCACACTTCACTCCATTAGCTGCCCGGGTCCAACTGGCACGACAGTGTGGCAACTGATCCTAATCACACTTATTATTCTGCTGGATCAGTTCAGTTCAGGCTCACATGTATACTGTGATTATTTATAGTGCGGCTGAATTAACCCCCAGACAAGAACAGAGTTAATATGATGCTCCACCTGCTGACCTGCAGAGCGCAGACACCTGCACAGGTCACACCTGCACAGATGTAGTGTTAGACAGAGACAGAGAGGTGTCAGCTCCTCTGCAATATACGGGTCAACTGCACGCTGGAGATTTACTTACAGGTTACACATAACACTAAAAGTCTGAACACTAGCTTTGTACATTTGAGCTTTTATCAAATACTGAGATACTGCACAACAAGATCTCCAACCTAAACAACAGAATGAGAGCGTTCTAACGTTATTATACACAAGTTTGGTTTGCGGTTGTAAAAAAAAGCTGCAGTTTCTGTGAATTTATGCTACAAACCACTGACCGAGGTTTAGGGTAAAACACTTCCTGGTAAGGAGTTATAAAAGACAGTTTAAACAGGAAATAAATGTATGTAAATGCTGGAAGTGAAGTAGTGACGACAGCCAAGGAAGATACGTCAAGAACTTACATAATAAGTGTGTTTACTTTTGTTTTCCCTTGGGACATGAACCCTGTTCTCCTGGTGAAAGTCCAACGTTTGTTCAACCCATCCGCCATTTAAACTCTGCATCACCATCAATCATTACCACCACGTCAGCAAGATGACGGCAGAGGACAGTCTACAACGTAAATATGATCAGTTTAGTTGGATGAGAATGTAATATTTCAGAAACTAGGCTGTGTTTTCAGAGATATTTCCTGGATTTCATTATATTCTGAATATGCATTTTAAACGTGTGATGTCGAGGAGCTTCTGCAGACGCCGGGTTACCTCAGCATTAAAAAGATGAGTCCACTTTGATCCCCGGCTGCCTGCACAACTCCACCGCCGCGCTGCTCGTTTTATCGACAGCGGCGTTCGACTCTCACTTTCATTTCAGCGTGTACATCATTATTACATCATTTGTTATGGTATTTATCATAATGTAGTAAGAGAGAGGGGGTGAACGAGACGGGGAGAGAGAGAGAGAGGATCGTGCAGATTATTGTATTCCCCTGCAGGTTGATATATAATTTGTGTTAAGTAATGTCACACAGTGTGAGCGTGCATGTGTTAATATGAGCATGGAACAACGTGTCTCTGAACTGTATTTAAATGAGCATAATTGCAGAGAACCTTGAAGGTCAGTCTGCACGGGAGAGCGTGGGCCTTCCCATAAGTTTGGAGCCTGAGGCGTCAACACATTTATCCAGAAATGAGAATATGTCTGGATGCTATTTAGATACAATTACTTTATGTAGAAACACTATCTCACACAGGGGGCCGGCCGGGGACCAGCTTAAGCCCCAGATATCAGACAAACACTCACATATGGCGGCAAGGCGTCAGCGAGAGCTCAACAAAACGCTCTGAAGCTGTCTGGGCGGCCATATGGAGTGTGTGTGAGCATGTGTGTGTGTGTGTGACAGTGTGTTTGTTTACCACACAGACTAAGTGTTTAAATAACCTGTGTTGTCACTGTATGTTTGCATAACCTCAGTCGAGGCTCCAGCAGATTGCTTTACACAGTAACTCAACATGCACAGAGATGGTGTGTGTGTGTGAAGTGTGTGTTTTAGTGTGTGTGTCATGTGCGTAACTGTACAACGAGCCGGGAGCTCGGCCAGGCAGACGCTCCGGCAGAGGTGAGCACAGAGCTTTCATAAAAGGCCCGAAAAACTGCTGAGTGCTGCTGTTATCTGCCTCCGTGAGTGTGTGTGTGTGTGTGTGTGTGTGTCTGTGTGTATGTGTCTCTCTACAGTTAACACCGGAGTGTAAAAACTCCACTGACTCCAGCACATTTCAGCTCTCTTCACTCTCCCAGTCTCACCCTGACAGAGTAAAACACACGCTTCAGTCTTTTCTAACTGGCTCTCCATCCAACATGTATTTTAGTTTCACAAACTCCCTCCCTGCAGGTTTAAAAAGGTATTTAACATGGCTGCTGTGAGTGAGCAGGTGTGAAACAGAATCAGCTGCAGGAAATTGATTTCCTTGCTCTGAATCACATGGTTATTTAAACATGCAGCATTAGTTTACATATCAGAAACTAACTGGTGCAGCTCTGCTTTTAGTTAACATGTGCAAGCTTGGCTCACCATTAGTGCTCGCCCTTTTTCCCGGAGCAATTAAACTCTGTGTTTAGGCAAAGTGGATAGCCTCGTGCAATTGTCCAACGGGGCTTTTTTGGCTTAAAATGTTCCTCCAAGCACCTGAAACTCTGGCCCAGTGCCAGGAAAGACAGGCGATAAAACCAAACAGGAAAGAAACTGGACTACGCAGGGCTACGGAACAAAAGGGCAAAGTATTTTCTCATAAAGTTGGCCTGAAAAGTTTTCTTCGGTTATGTTTCACTTTCGAGGAGTTCCTTAAGACAGCAGATATTGAAATACATGTAAAAGACTTGATGATTGTTGATGTAACTATAACATTAACTAGATTCTTTTGTGTAGGTTAACCTAAGATTACGATTTGGACGACTAAGTGAAGAACAAGAGCTTGGTGACAGACTCATTCAGAGAGCTAACCCAGTGACTTTACCACGTCTGCCATTTCCACCCAAAACGTCCCATATGAGGCTTCACAGTTGTAAGAAAGGACTAAAGTTTTGGTGAATTTCTGCTACAGAACCACTGAGCTTGGTTTGGGGCAAAACACTTCCTGTTAGGAGTTATAAAAGACTGTTTAAACTGTAAATAAATTATGTAAATGCTGGAATTGAAGTAGTTACGAGGATGACGTGACTACAGGAAGTGACATATTTCAGTAAAATCGTGCAGGAAGTTAAGAGATGTTTGAATCACATGTTTTGTGTTTGTTCTCACTTGGGACACCAATGCTGCTCCATTGAGCGAAAGTCTTAAACATAAACTATTGGGTTGTTTATCAGTTAATTGAGGATTATTATTATTTTAAATAAGCCTGATTCATTGATGGAAATCTGGAAACACTAACCAAACTGTTCGGTGAGCTCTATTTTGTGTCTGTTGAATTTGAATGAAGCGTGTGTTTACAATAATCAGTGAGGTAAAATGAGTGTTTCTGTCCATTTAAAAGAGCATAGCAGTGGTTTCTTCTACAGCTTGTTGAATTAAGTGTACACAGGGAAAAGTGGTGAATATGGTTGATAAGGTTGATTCAGAGTACAACCAGGACAGGAAGGACTCGCTGGTAAAAACCCTTGTTGATTTAATTTATCTTTAAATTAGGCTTTCACTTTCTATTTCATAGAAACAACAGAGAAGAAGCTGGATTTAAAGTTGAATGAATGGCAGCATTTTGGCTTTCATGGCAGAACTTCTGGATACAATAAAGCACTGTGGCAACTCTGTAAAACTACACTGAAGCAAGGCAAACCCTCGTACCGGTGTTAATTATAACCTGTTTGACCAGAAGGTTGGGGAAAACCCAGCAGGCCGAGGCTATTATATCTCTGAAGACAAGCCTCTTTCATGGATTACACCCTCACAGTTTGGTTCAAAAGCCTCAAATCAGAGATACAATAAAGACACGAGAGCCAAGATACAAATGACCAGGCATGTATTCTGCAGTGGAAAGCATAACACAGCACTTCAAAAAGCCTGCACTGTGTATTTGAGACTCCTCACAGGCTTCACTCTCTCACACTCTGTCAGGTGATCCAAAAGCAAAAATCAGTTGTAACACTTCAGCCATTCTCAATCACAGTCGCCTGGAGCACAAGCTTGTGTGATCATGCCTTACGAGCCCTCCTCCTCCTCCTCCTCCTCCTCCTCCTCCACCTCCTTCCATCAATGATTCATTCTTTCAGGGTGCACCTGATCTCAACTCATCCTCTCATCACTCCCGCTCATCCAGCCCCAGCAGCAAACAGCCAGGAGGTGAATCCACAGATTGGAAGAGAAGAGGGTAAATATTTGAAAGGGTGAGTGTGTATGTGTGTCAATACAGCCAGCCAGTCGCAGTATCTATCATATCTCTAGCAGACTATTCGCTGTGTAAGCACAAACACATCCATAGCAGACAAAATGAACAAACAGGCAGTGCTTTAACACCGGCAGCCCTCCACAAACTGCACAGCCAGTCAGGGAGGAGGTGAGATGACCGTGAGAGCCGGGTGCTTTTCACCCCCAGTCATGCTGCTGCTGCTGCTAGTGTGCATGTCCTGATTTGACAGGTGTAGACGAGGGATATTTTGGAGCATATTTCCCTCTCCACACATGCACCGACACACAACATATGCAACTAGAAGGCTGTCAGTTCCCCACAGAGCTCCAGATGGCAGGCAGAGAGGGCCAAAAAGCCACAGTGGTACAGTTTTTCCATTCATTCTCCGTCCGGCTGACACGGCTTCACAGATTTCTTATAACTCCTGTACAAGAACAAACAGTGCTGGCTGTGCAGAAGCCGAGTAATGACAGCTTCATTTAAGCTACTGACAGACTGAGGGAAAAAAAAGTGCGAGCAGAGACTTTGTACAAGGGCACGAGTGGGAGTGACACAAAAGAGTCAGAGAGCCCACAGTGTGTGGAGTGTGTGTGCGTGGGTCAGGACACCACGTGAAGAGATAAAAGTGCCATTTTGTGCTGCGCCACATACCGTCGTAGGAGGTTTCACCGCAAAGACGTGGAGAGCTGAATCACCGGCAGCTGCGTGATGTCGGGGCTGGTCATGCAGTGGAAAAGTTCCATTTCAAATGCAAATATGATAACTACAATATGTCCAATGTGTTGTTTTCTTCCACTAGGGGTCTCTTTAGAAAAACAACATGTGCAGAGCAGTCAGCTTCTTCTAGTTAGCATTCTGAGATGTCATTTTTCACGAAACAAACAGACCCGTTAACAGTCTTCTCCAATGATTTTCAGCATGCTAGCATCAGGTTGGAGCTGCTGTTAAGTTCGCTCAGTTTGTTTCTTTAATCATTTAAAATCTCGACATTCAGGAGGTTTGAACGGGGAGCCGGATTATCCCGACTCTTCTCCAGAACAGACACACTAATTAAAATGGGTGATAAAGAAGTTTCATGTTATTGTTTCATGTGCACTATTATGTGAAAATTTTAAAAAAAAATGAATGGGATTATTGCATTTTCATTTAAACGTTAATGCAAATATACATTTTCAAGTTTACATTATCATTTTTAATAAAGTCCCTGTGGGCTTCCATGCATATTTGCAATTGGGGTGATATCTTACATTGCAAAATTATTGGTCTAGCTTCATATGGAATATGTTTTGATGCCTTGGATTAATTAAATAAAAAAATGTTTTTTTACAAAAGCGTTCTGTCTATTTGAACTAAATAAGCCAAACTTACAAAACTTAGCTTGGAAAGAATACAGTGCACAAAGCAGCACAGTGAGCTTGAGTTTACTATTCATGCAATTTACAACTGACTAAAAGTACAAATTTAAATATATCCGTGCATGACTGTGCACTCTAAATGCTCCATGCATACATTTACTAATGCCCTAAAACAACAATATAGCTTGAAACACACAAACAAACAAACCCTGAAGACTTCAGCTATTCATCTTCTGTTTTAGTGGCTGTGCATTGTGCAGCCTGACTGCTTTCTGCACATGAATAGGACACTGACCAGACACTCAAGACTAAATGTCCAAAAGTCACTGAGACCTCTCAACCTGCTGACATGCACTGCTTTCATATATACAAATATGTATTTATTGTTCCTAATCTTTATGTCTTTTCACTGCCATGCCACAGTACAACCTTTAACAAGCCCCAGCTCACATTACAGTGGAGAGATGAAAAACCAAGACAGGTTGTTTAGTGACTGCACTCCACGTTACTGAACCGGGAGATTTACTGAAATAATAAAGTGCATTTAGTACCGGCATTATATTTACACTACACTTAATACACTCATAAATAAGAGCTGAGGGAGAGCCAGAGAGATTGAGGCCGTGGAAGAGATAAAGAGGGAATTGAAGTGGTAAATGTGCATTGTACTGTGAGATTGTGGCAGCTTGAAGTAAGACAATGTGGTTTTCCACCCAGCTCACCACAGCCAGCCTCGCTCCGTGCCTCAGTCACCGAGCCCCAGTTGCACTTACAATGGGGCTGGGACACAGAGCATGTGTCACCCATCTGTCAGACAATATGTCAACACAGCCATAATACCCCGGCTAAATGTGGCTGCGGCCCGTTGAGGCCCTCCGCTTCGATGCTCCTCCGAATATTCACTGCCTCCTAACCTAATCTCTGCTCCGTCTCACTTCCATTCATTCCTCTTGTTCTGTATCTCTTCCAATCAGCTCATTGTCCCGTCTTCTGTGGGTGGTGCCGTATGCAGCAGCAGACTGCTGAACATCTTCCCGATATATACAGTCAGCAGCCTGAAATGTCTGCATCATTAAAACAACTGACTTTAAGGTGAGATATTGTGTCCCTGCCATGTGCACGCAGCAGCCAGCCCACACAAACCTGCCTCTGCACGCTCGCTCTGTATCTGCAGCCAGCATCAATGATTTAAACCCGGTTGTAAGCTACAGCACAGCCACAGACTTTGAAATAAATTATTTAACGGATGCAGGTTGATGTCAAAATATGCGTGTGCCTGTTTTGGTTGTGTGTTTGACTTGCTATATATCTGCACAGCACCATGATACGATCACAAATCCAGCTCAAGGACAAAGAGGACAGATGATTCCTGGCTTTCCTGCTCTCACAATCTGAATCGTGCTTCTTGTGTGTTTGTGTAACTCGAGGAGGTTCTCTGGCTCCGGCTCTGGCTGTTTGGTGACACCTGGAAGCTGTTTACATCTTCCTGGATCCATCTATTCCTCCTCCTATGTGTCATTTTTTTCAATTGGATTTTCTATAATGCAGGGTGTAACGGTTGAGAAACGGAGCCAGAAAATCCTGACACAATGTCCACAGATCTCGTCTCGCGGTTCCATCTTTTGTATTGCAAGGACTGCAGCAGCTGCAAGGACGTACTCCAGCTGCAAACGTGACCGCCGCCAGCTTTGAGATTGTCCACGGGAGGAAGAAAGGAGGTACGTTCAACAACAGGTGGTCTAACCTGAATATAGCTGCACATTTTTCCAGAACAAATTAATTCATGCCGCCCACAAACTCATCGCTGACTTAAACACTAACATACTATGCCCACATTACAAACATCATTGTGTAAATGATTTTTGAAAGCATCATCAGCTGTGTTTTCATTAAAGTCTACTCGAATTTTGAAGCAAAATTTTTGAAATGTTGCGTTAAAGAAAATGTGATTTAGAGAATTTTCCATCCGCTGGTTTAGAGCAAATAAACAACGCTGCAGTAACGTCCTTTGGTCAGTAGATGGCAGTGTAAAATGTTGCTGTAGAAGAAGAGGATTTAAGTTTCAGCCTAAACACACACCTGACCATAATCATCATCAAAATTCAAGGAACCATCTTTGGAAAAAAATTATTTAATCTTTAATTTTGCTAACAAAGAGTTGGAGGCATTAATGACCGATACCACCAGCGTCAATAGTCAATCTTATAATATTGGTGCAATATCAATATTGTGGTCAAAGAATATAGTTCTGATATAGGACTAGGTGTTAAAATCCCCCTGTAATGTGCATCTACCTGAGATGACATGACTGGTGGTGACATTTAAAGGTTTCCAAGCTGGTGCCATGTTGGCATTTAAAGCAGGATTTAGAGCGGTAAGAAGCATCATTGGGGTCATCGGGCGGGCACCCTCCTCCACTGCTGTTTCAATGATCGGGCCGCGACACCTCCAGAGGGCTCAACGGCAACATCTGGCGTCCCAGGTGCACCCCCCTCTGCTTCACCCCGCTCTGCTCTTCCTGGAGCTGCAGCTGTTGTTTTGGAGCCCAGGTGGTATTATTCCTCTTAATCCAAACTCACCGACTAACCTGTTCAGCGGCACTGCAGAGGGCTGTGATGGCAAACTCCCATTCACTCGAGAAGCACTATGGTTGATTTGCTTACAAAGCCTCTAGCCACCCTCGACTGGTCAGATATTAGAGTATCGCAAACACACCCCTACTATGCTGTGATTTTATTCTGTTGGTCTGTTCTGCACAAACATCTATTCCAAGTCTGTCCCTCCTGTTAAAAAGAGATCTCTCTTCAGTTACACTCAAAGTTTCTCCTGTTTTTCCCCCATTAAACAGATTTGTTTGGGGAGTTTTCGTTACTCGGAGTGAGCGCTGAAAAGCACAGAGGGTGTTGTATTCTGCACAGATTGTAAACCAGCCCGAGGCAAAACTGTGATGGTGATATTGGGGTTCATAAATAAAAAGGAGTTGACTTGATGTGACGGTGGAATGGGTGAATGTGTTTGTCTGTGCGTATGGGTGTGTGGAAGTCTCTCACAGGCATTGGTCTAATCAATATGAAGCATTGTTTGGGAGGCAGGCTGGCTGCAGTGTGATCAGTGTTTATCACTGCAACATGAGACCTTAGGCCTCAGAAGAGCCCATTACACCCATTCAGAAGACATGTTAAACACAAAAACACTAATGAGAGTCTGAATGAAATAAACTAGATGCATCTATTCTAGATTTCACCAGGGGCCACCATCAGCGTGCATCAGACTCATATGGATGCACACACAGAGTGTCGGCACATATGCACGTATAACATGAACATAAACATGCAGCCATATGTGTGTGTTCAGGTCTGAATCAGCCGCTATGGAAACTCAACTAAATGCTGCATATTTCTGTCAGAAGCCGGCATTTCCAAGCTATTCTAGCACCATATATCTGAGGTGCATTACATACTATTAGGGCTGCCTGCAGACTCATTGGGATCACTTCACTGATATTGTGATTACATCCTAATGGTGTATTTTTTTGCAAAGATATCTAGTCTTTAGTAAACTATATATATAGGCTGGGACATGTTGGAGCACCACAATAATTAATTCATAAGATATTTTGATGCAATTGTTCCTTTAAACAATATTGCACTTCCTGCAATTTGGATATTGCACTATAGTCCACACTGTGATTGACATTTGATTAATTATGCAGCCTTGATATTTATTTATACAGTACTGACAGTATAAACAGATTGATTATTTTACTTCTTCATCCCATTAAAGCAGATTCTATTGTGCTATAAACAATCAGAATTATGGTTCATGGCAGCATTTTCAAATGGTATCACTTGTTTGTAAGTAAACTGTGTATACAACAGCATTGTACTGCATTTAAACTACATCTCAAGCAGTTTCAAACACTTTCAAATGTTTTCAAGGATTTTCTGAAAATTAAAAATGTACCAACCACACTGACGAGTCCTAAAGTCAACACAGTCACATCCTTAAAAGCAAGAGTAACAAAGCAAGGTAGTGAAGTCTGCTGCCCTCCAATTAACAGGCAATAAGTTTTAATGGGCTGGTACCTTGTTAGAGCCTGGAAGCTTTTATAGGTGAGTAAATAACTAGCTGGCAGACTAACAGACTGAAGAATCAGGGGGCGAACAGTACTCCGCAGATCTTGTGATATTACAGAGCTCCAGTCTTGCAGTGTTGTGATTCCAGCTACTGTTTAAGTTATTAAAGATGAATTCCAATCCCTGCACTAAGAAAGTGATTATCTGCAGGTTCATAGTCTAATTTTATATCATTTTATTACATTTTGTGTATTTTTCCCTGCATAAGAGGCTACATTCACACAGTGAACATTCAAGAAAAATGTATTTAAAAAGTTCCTGGATCCGCTCAGACCTCGATCCCACGGATTGCCTCGGGGCATTTGTACTGTAAGGTGCTCTCATTTATAATTCAGCAATAATTCATTTAGCTACTGCCCTTATTTAAAGTAATTCATAGTCGTACTTGACAGGCCAGAATGTAGGAATCCTGCAGCTGCAATAAAAAAATATCTTCGAATGCCAAGTGCAAGGACAACCACACAGCAGCACATCAGTGTGTGTTGAACCTCCAGCTGTCTCACCACACTTGCACTGTAAATATACATTTGTTCTAATTGACCTGCGTCATTAAATAGAGGTTATTTATATAAAAACGTGTTTTTTCCACGCCCATCAGTGAGCGTGTGCACGGGACAGAAACGGGATGATCCTTCACTAACACGGATAATGAGAAATCTGTGAGTGCTGAGATGGAGCTCTATAGAAAACGGGCTGAATGGAGTGATAAAAATATCATCTATTACAGCAATAAACCTGCAGGCCTTCTCTGCTGCTGTCATTAACAATGGGCCCGCGTTGTGAGAAAGAGGCCTTGAGGCAGGAAACAGTCCCACTTCTGTTCACATTACAGCAATCAATGAGTGCAACGACTTCATACAGTAACGCCTGGTGTTCCTCAAGGATCCATCCTGGATCCAGTTCTTATCCTCTGCAGCTGTGTTACTGCTTACATGTGACTGTAATATAGGAGCTAATCATTAACTCCACCAAGGACGTTATGTTTTACTTTCGCTTTGTCTGTTTCTCAGCAGGATGTCAGAAAAATACTGGCCAGATTTCCATGGAGCTTGGGAGATAAGCGAGGCATGTGCCAAGGAAGAACCCAGAACATGATGGAGTGGTTTTGAATCACAGGGCGGATACACAGATTATTTTTAATTTCAGTTTGCAATGCAAGATCGGGCATGGCCTTAGAGTGCTCTTCAAGCTCTGCTTGGGATTCCTTCAACCTTTTCAATCACGTTTTTGCATCCGACTTTTATAACTGGGTGTTCGTCTTTCTCTGATAAACGTGTAAAACTGTTTTAGTGATGGACAAGCAATTTAACTCAAAATTAGACCTGCCAAAATACAGACAAAACACAGATTAATCATACTATATGGTGCTCCTTGACCCCATGAATCACTAAACATACAACAGCTTCGTAACCATGATGGAAGACATGTCACAAAACAATAGTAGCTAGCTTGAAGCTAGCACAGCCTCTCTGATTCACTGCGAGCAACCAATCTGGTCAAGCAGCAGTGTAACAGGTTAACCAACCACCCACACAGGCCTTGAATGACACAATCAACTAACAACATCCCAAAGCTCGCTGTCCATCCACAAACCGCCTGGTCAGAATAGTTGTGCTATAACCAGAACTGTTATACTTGAGCACATCAAGTGGTTAAACTCCAGAAACACTTTTAGGATGCAGAGCCACTTGTTAGATTTAGAAGTCTATCATTAAAGTAGTGTCGCTGGAGTTTTACTTCCTCAGACTTTCTTTCCTTTTATCCATGCACCATGGCAGTCGGAAGTCGGTGGAGGTGTGCCAGAAATCCCCACGCTGCTCTACATAACAATGACATACTTATTCTTACGTACCGCAGAGAGTTTTGCCCTGAGATCTGCACCTGACTTCCTCTCAGGTCTCATTAAAGCACATAAACCAGTGCACTGTGAGACTTAAAGCAGACCTTTTCTTACGGTCTTGAAACATCTAACTTTACTCAGCCTGATAAGCTCGCCCAGCAGTTGCTTTATCTTGAACATCTTAGTGAGATAATGGACTTTAAATGAACTAACTGGACCTGGACTAGCATCACATCTCCAGCTAGAATCTGAAACAAGGTTAGCCTTCACACAGCTTACTGCACTGAAGGTTTGGTGCAGTGAAAACAGATGAAATCACTGAAAAGCATCTCAACATCTGCAAACCATCTTCAGCACAGAAGGGTTCTTACTCTCCGCTCCAACGTTTCTCTTCATATCTTTTTACTTCCCTTCCGTCAACAAACAAATAGGTCTCAGTGTTTTGGGAGCACATGCTTAACATTAAAGCCAATTGTTAGCAGAAACATTCACCTTTTACTTGCTTGTTGCATGCAGACAGTGAATGAGTTTGAGAAAGAAAGCCCAGCCTCAATAATTACCTTCTGATGCTCTGTGTGGGCTGACAGGATGAATGATGCCCTGCAGAATTCAGCTGCTATAAAACTCCCAAAAGCTAGTTTTTTAACGTTTGGGAAGGGAAATGTCTTTTCCCTGTGTGTTGCATGGTGGGTGTTGTTTTTCCAGGAGGCCCCAGCTGTAACCCAGGTGACACTGTGTGCTTTGGCATGCAGCATGGAAATCGGTTTAGATTGCAAAGGCCCCAAGTGAACGACAGTAGGACAAAGAAAATAAACTGGAAACAAGAGAAAGGAGAAGAAGAAAACAGCAGTGAAATGTCACCAGCTGCATCAGCGACTTTTGGCAACTTAATCCTCGACTCAGACAAACCAAAAACCACCAGTCGCTAAAATAACACAGTCATTTTGCTCAGCAATGATATCATGTTTATTTATAAAAGCCAAGGCAGCAGCACAGAAACCTCCGTGCTGCTGCAGACGACTTCTTCATCCTCCTTCTGAATGCGTGTTATGAACCTACAGTTGAATCTCATTAGATACACGACATCTCTGCGGGAGAGCACTCAGACACACACAGGGTCAGGTGGAGAATAATACATAAATAATGGATTAATAAAAAGGTACTGTATCACCTTGTTAGCCAACAGAAACCTGCTGCGACCACAAACTCTGATCGTGCTCACACATATAAAACAGAGTGCGCTCGGCCATGCTTCAGCGCTCAGTGAGCTCCTCCAGGACCACAGCAGCTCTGCTCCTTCAGGTTTATCTGACAAATTATTCATTAATCATCAGAAAATAAAATAACAACAATTCAGATAGTTTAACTAATCATGCAAATCATTTTTAATTAAAAATAATTCACTCGTTCTTAGCTGACATTTACTTCTTTTCTCTCTCGATAAATTGAAAATATTTTGTTTTGGAATAAAAAAAACACTTTGAACTATTTCTGGCATTTTCCAGATTAAACAGCTACTGCAGAAGATAATGGTCAGATTCATCAATAGCCAGCAAATATCAAATTATCTGTTGGGCTCCATCCAGCACCAGATAAAAGTATCTGATATATTGAGCTTTATGGCAGATATTCATAGACTTCAGTAAATCAAAATGTGAAGCTGTTAATTCATGTATTTTTCTCTATTTAGCTCCACTCACTCTACAGAGCTTCCTAAATTGAGCCCCAGATCTTATTAAACTGTGTCTCTTTGTTGTTGATCCAAATATTTCCAATACCTTGGGAGCGTTGTACAGTCCAAAAGTCAAAATCTATTCCGAAAAAAAGTCCATATTTCCATATTCCAATCCATATTTGTCAGCATTCAGCCTTTTAAAAACAACATTTCCACTGTGGTCAGAAAACGATTTGCTCTCAAACCTGCACTTGTATAATGAAGTGGCACTCCAACAGCTCCATAAATTACATTAATATAAGCACAATAACAAAACATCTTTCTCAGCTTTTACACTATTATAGGAAGTCACTCGAAAAAATATGTCATATGTGCTAAAAAGAGGCGTTGAGGACAGCTCTGATAAAGATACAATTAAATAACTGCGAGAGGACACAAGAGTTTTTAATAAAAAACTAAACAGGCTCAGTACCAGCCTCTGAGAAGATAAACTCACTGTCTCTTTGTCTTTCTGATGGAAATCATCCAGGATCGCTGAAGCTTTTACAGCCAAGCTAATTAAGTAACTGTAGACAGCATGTTCAGTTTGCTGATGAAGACCATATCCAGACAGAGCGTGCTGTCACTCGCAGCGCGCTCCTAAAGCCCACATCTAGAAGAATCGAGGTATTTTTCACACCAAATTCCAGCCATACCGCAGAGACGAGCCCATACAAAGTGCTCTGTGCTGCTCTGAGGGTCAGCTGCTCTGTGTGGATAACTCAAACACCTAGCCGGACAACAATGAGACTCATTTGTCTATTAGTAAAAAGGTCGCATGCTCTTTCCTCCCTGTACGCCAACATGAAGAGGAGATGAAGAAAGACGGAAGCGCTCCCTGGACGGCGGCTCTGATTACGCTGCTCTTCCTGCAAAGCTGCCTCGCATACACAACAGCCCGAGGAGGTGAAAACACAACTACACTTGGTTCAGAATGAACCGGTGACTGGCAGTCTCTATAAATATCTTAAGGAGTGTGTGTTCAGTGGAGAAGCTCAGATAGCTGCACAGCTGGAGGACGGATGCACATTATTTCAGCGGGCGATGTCTCACATGGCTCAGCCCAAAGTTGATATTGGCTGATAGGACAATTTTTCTACGTCACCCACTCGCACTAAAATACACAACAGCAGTTAGTTTACCTTTCAAACATTTTAGGGTAATAAAAAATGAGTCTTCATCATCACATCTAAATTGTTAATACAGAATAAATGTAAATTATAGTTCATGTTGTACCTTTAAACCCACAGAACTCAATGTTCAGATCAACTTTGATTGATGTGTGTGACTGTATGAAGAGAAAGCTGCTTTTGTGTCAGTGTCAGTCTACTGGTTTGACACCAAGAGAAGGAAACAAACAAAAATGATCCTGGCTGTGTTTCTCTTCAAATATTAGATTGATTTTCAAATTCAACAACACATCTAACCTTGAAAACTTAATGGTAGAAATCAAGCATTTCCCAAACTTTCGAGACTTTTTACACTGCAATGTTACACAACTTCTGTATCGCAGTAATAGCTGGAAACATCTTGATACAGAAAATGTTCTCGAAAATAAACGGTTCAACCATTAATAGACAAAATGACCAGATACTGAAATCAAATAGTGATGATCTGTAAGGTAAACTGCTTGGCAAAGCCCAATCAACAACAATAATATCACAGAAAGTTTGCTGCTGTATGTCTAACCTTTCGAAACACAGTTCCTTATGTTAGTTCAACACTTCAATAGTTACTATGATGAATATTTTCAGCACATTTTCATCAGTTTATCCGGCAGACAAACAAACTGTTCTGGTTCACTCTCGCCGCTCTTATAGCATCGTTTTTAGACAAACGGCTGTAAAAAGCCACTGGACTCTATCCTGTCAGCAGGCTCAGTTAGAGACTAGCTGGTGAATAAAGGGGAACATTTAGCAGATACAGAGACTGAGATTTCCCTCAGGAGTTGGTAGAGACCAAAACCAGAGCTAAAACTGGACTTACATCCATCAGAAGGACTGAATGAAAGATCTTGCTCTGTAACTGCTCGATGTGGAACTATTAAGTTCGGCATTTTTATCTTCTAAAGCTGATATGTCAATGTTGTGTTCACGACTTGTTTTTACTGCCTGCAAATAGCCACAAAAAACAGTCATTGCAGGTTTAAACACATCATGTTTCTGTTTAAGAGTCATTATTATGGCAGAAACAATAAGAGAAGGGGGCAATTTAGAGGACATTTTTAATTCCAACAGCTCAAAAGCCAAAACAAGCCTGCATGTAAACAGACTGGGAGTGTGCTTCAGCAGGTAGCTATTGTGTGACTTTCACTGAGCTTGTTCTTCTGAGTGGCTCAACAAGACGCCAGATTTAGCTTCTTCTTTTTTTTTTTACTTGCCGCTGCACATCGAGAGCTGCCGGGGTCTGCTGGGGGTGTTTTCTCCGGCTTGATGAGGATGGATAAATATTTTAGTGGTTGAGTGTGAGATCTCGCTGCTATATCATCTATGTGTAATTGTGCGTGCAGGAACCATCCCTTTCAGCAGATTTTCTCCTCCAAACCCCAACAGAGAGGCCAAGATCCTCTAATACAGGCTGCCTGCACACGATTATACACATGGTGCAGACGAAGGCCCTGGAGACAACAGCACGAGTGAATCCCCCTGAGAACACAGACCCCATTCAGTCACAACCACCATCACATTGTTGACGCCGTATGGCTTTAAATCTTGCATTTTCTAATTGGTATATTGTTCATGTTGCAGTCCCAATTAAAACAGATTTATTAGGATCTGAAGAGGACTTGTTAGAGCAGGAACATCCCTGCCAAGGAGACATCTCAGCCTCTAAAAAGGGACCGAAATTACCACCACTTGGCAGATGTTGTTATTCAAATTGACCCCCAGTGTAATATCCTTTTCTAGGAGAAGAGCCTCTGCAGTGAACACAACTGCCATTAAGTGTAGTGCTGGGCAGCCGGCCTTTTAAAACACACTTAGGTTTGACAATGTAAACAAAGCTGTGTTTAACCCACTGACCCACAGCCCCCGGGTCTGCTGGTGCCCCGGCCTGGGTGGGTTATTTGTAGAATACCTCTGGCCGATTCGTCAATGGCCACTACTCACACTCGGCCTCAGCTAGCCTCGCTTATCACCATTAACAACCTAAGCCCCACGGCCAACACTGTCACAAAACACGGCTCCTGTAGTGGAGCTGCCTGTCCTGATATAGGTCAGTGTTTCACACGTTTTTACCAAGGACAAGTGTGTGCAAACACTGCACAGAAACACACACAACCTTAGCAGAGCCCTTTAAAATACATAATTAACTAAACTGCCAGGTTGCACCTTGGCACAAGAAAACACTCTACCCTTCCTGAGGGAAAGAAGGCACACACACACACTTACAAACCATCCTCATTATTACCATAATTTCTCTCACAGCAAGCTGAAAAAGGCAGCGGTGGAGCTAGTCAGCGTCTCTCCCCCTGTGGATTACAGGGTGATGTCGGTTCACTCCGTGAGGTGAATGGGACACATGCGTAGGAGACAGAGCCGGGCCTCGGGCTTATATTCCCTGTCACCTCCTGGAAGGGGACATACCAGGCCACACAAACGCAAGAACTGACACATGCACCACATACACACACACACACCTCCTTGGGCAGAGAGCGATAATGACATTCAGGCTTTGTACAGCACCCCCGAGTGTCCTCCCAGGCCATGAGGTATGCAAATGGGGGGTAATTCATTTTATTCACAGCGGAGCAGATGAGCGGTATGTTATGGGACAATATCCACGGTTAAATCCACACCGAGTCCAAATATGCAGCACAGGTAGGCCATTGATCCGTTCAGCTAATATTAACTCCCGTTTCTGGCTCCATTAACAGAGATGAGAGGCCCCATCGTCCGCTGCATGGCCTCTCAATGGCCCGTGACTGTGCCACCAACGCCGTGCAGACTGCGTCCTCATGTTGCAGCCATGACATCAATGCAATTCAACCGAACCTGGGGATGCTGAGCGGTTTTGGTCTGATGCACTGAAATTAGCATTTGCTGTTGTCACCCAGTATTAACTGCAGTGCAGTTTAGAGCTGCGAGGAGAAAACAAAAGCAAACAACATCTTTCTTTCTGTCCATTTCTTCATGCATGGTGCTGCGTTACGTCCCCTGCTGTGAGAAACACAGGCACACACGCACAACTTTTTTTTTTCCGAGGATGAACTAGAAAAAGAGCACGGCCCGAAGGCACAGGATGTCTCTTAATGTGTGAGTCAAACTAATGGACTGCTTCCTTCTACGGTGCCCCTGACCTCTCCTGCTCCCTCACTCATCCCATATCCGATGCAACCTCTCTTCCTCTCTCATCCTCCCAGATTTACTCTTCCCATCCTTGTCTTCTTGGTCTCTGTTTTACTTTCTCCCACCCTCACCCCAATCCTCTTGTTTTGGTGCCTCAGGAGGACGCTGAAGCACAACGGGGCTGGATCAATCTGACAGCAAGACAGATGTACACAGCGTGCTCACGTGGGTGACAGACAGGCTTTTGATTGAGGTCAGCGCACTAAAAATACAAGCAAAGGGCTAAATCTTGGTCATGCATAGTCAACTGATGCATAAATGTGGACACAACTACAGGGTGGATCCTGTTTTCCACAGGGCCACACACCTACAGAAACCCAGGGGACACACACAGAGCAGGGATCACAACACTGCTTTCCAAGCACATCTCCAGATGACCTATATATAGTCCTGACTATACGAGTCTAAAATCCTGCAGAACACACACATGCACACTATGCATGATCCGGGGCGTTGGGCCCTTTAAAGTAGTGCCTTTTCCTGACTGCGGTGTTGTCATTTGGTTGGGTTTCCCTCCGGTTAATCCAGCCTCTCTCTTTCTGGATCAAAAAACCACAATTGGTGCTTCAGTGCAGTCTGAAAAAGAAGCCGTGGCTGCAGCAGCTCTGCACACAGAGAGCAGCAGGTCGGCTGATAAAAGGGCCGCTCTCTTCTTCTGAAAACTGTAAATCACAGACAATCTGTCCAGTGCAATGAGTAAGGCTGTGATTCAGAAAACTAAGACCAAGTGTGTTTGTGTGCAGCTGACTCTAAGCATTTGGCTCTGAAAGGTGTTCCTCCTGCCCCATAGGAACCTCGGCTTAACACGTATTTTAAATTATTGTGTTTTTACATTATGCATGAAGCTGTTAGAGCATGATTTTGAGTGAGAGGGAAAGAAACTGCTCGCGACTTTGTGGATAAAACACAATACACACTATTTTTCAGGCTTGCCTAAACATGTACTGTGCAGTGCAGGTCTTATCACCCTGTCAAACAGTCAACCATCTCTGTGACACAGCAGAAGTCCCATAACCAGTCAGCCTGCTATGACTGACTGACTGTGTCTGTCAGGCCTGCCAAGCTCCTGATTCACATGGAGCTTCTGTTTGTAACGCCCAATGAAGTGCTTCATTCAAGACCAGCAGTTTGGATGACACAGTCGGTTATTCATGCGTCGGCCAAAGCAGAAACAGTTTTCCACCCCTCAAACAGATCTTCTCCACTCATTCAACTGTCTCGACTGCATATCAAAACAAAGTGACTGTCTCCCTTGGCTTCTTATGTTCCCCACTCCTTTCACAAAGCAGATATTAAGTTGGAAAGTCCCAGGTGTGGTGCAGGTGCCACAGCCAAAACAAAGCTTTATGGGTATAAAAGGCTAATGACCAAAGAGCCTGTGTGACCACAAATATATAAAAAAATAAAACCTGGAGCTGCACGGACACATCTCGCTGCCATTTTTAACCAGTTTTGCTTATTAGTCATCCGAGGAGCAGCATGGGAACGTCTACTTTCACACACTAGTACTGTCACAACACTCTCCCTGGCTGCAATAGATTATAATTATGTGGATAAATGTTAATGATACACTCAGCTTCCTTACCTCCCTCACTTCTAAAGCAGGATTATAAAAAAGAGGAAGGTAATTGTCGCAGCCACAGCATAAATCAGCTGTCATATTCTGAAACAAAAACTATTATTCTGAAGGGAGTTTACAGTAGTCTTTCTGCTAGTGTTTATATAGGATGAAATGCATGACTTCATCATGGGGTTAATATAGGTTCTTATGCACAATGCTTGGACTTCTCTGTGCAAAAACGTTCCCAAAACGTGCACAGCTCTCCTCCTCCTTACCCTAGCAGTGAACATTATTCCAAGTAGCCTGGATGAGACCTTGAGTCACTAACGATGACCAGATGTGCAGCGTGCATGACTCATGATGGTCTGGTGCCCTGCCCTTTAATCTCTGCAGCAAGTTGCCAACTGCCACCAGGTCAAAGCACACGGTATAATGCCAAGAACTGCATGTCTGTGCAACTACTGCACACACACACACACACACACAATACAGGAGGAGCGATGATAATAAATGCAGCCACACTGATTTTATCTCAGTGTTGGATGAATAAAGCGATAAAACTGGGGAATGCAACAACTGTTATCACGTCCATTGCGTCCATAAAAACAGGCGATAATAGCCTGTCAGTGTTAAATTGTTGTGGGATAGGCCTGCGTCTGTTTTTAAATAACATGGTGTTTCCAAACCAGCACATTAAGGTCACTATGCATTCAATTATGGTGACACATGAGCACCATTACTTCCTACACAAATATCACCACGCTTTATTTAATGGGTGTGCATGTGCATCATGCACGCGTGCAACACCCTCAGGGTAGAGCTAATTGGAAAGCCCCGGTGACCAGCGCTTACAGTCAAGACAAAAAGAAAGAAATTAAGGAGTGAAATGCAACACTTACTTTCCAATGACCTCGCAGAGCTCGTACACATCTTCAAAGAGGATGTCGTCGTCCGCCATAGTCCGACCCCGGCTGGGGGGGGAAATTATCCCCAAAATATGCGTCCCAAAACCTTGATGGTGCTCCTTATAAACGCGGAGGGGGGACGGAGGCCACAATAAGCAGCTGACCGTTGGGCAGAAATAACTGACAAAACGCTCGGACCGTCCGCAGCACGGTAGTCGGTAAAGAGTTCCCCGGGAAGGTTTCTAAATTCCAGTTGTTGCCTCCTTCGTCGACCCCCCGCCCCCCCAAAAAACGCTGCGTCGCTGTGGGTGAATCGGCACAGGGGGAGCTCAATAATCCAGTTTAGGAGTCCACCGGTTCGGCCCCGCCTTTCCCCACCGCTTCCCGGTATCGTACTCCGGTCCTAAAAAGCAAAACCATACGTGGTTGTCACACAAACATTACAGAAAACTACTCCGCTGCTGTGTATGTGTGTGTATATATGTGTGTGTGCTCCGGCTAGACTGGGTTTAGTGGTGTCGCTCTCCCCGCCGGACAGACCCGGTGGACGGTGTGCATCAGGCTCCGGTAACAGCACCGATCCAGGTGATCTCCACTTCCCCGAGCGAGCCCCGGGTTACTCTTTCGTGTTCACCGGGATGCACACTCCACAGTCCCCCCGTCGTGTGTAACTGACGGGCGGGTTCGAGTGTTTGAAAAAGCTCCGCTTTCCGTGTCTTCCTCCGCGGTTCGGCAGCACTTTTCCAGCCGTTGGTGTGTGTTTTTCCCCCCCTCCACTGTCGCCCGTGTGCCCGCCTGCCTGGACGTTCAGCTCCGCGGAGCTTCCAGAAAACCGAGCTCCTCCCACACGGGGCTTATGAAACTGTTCCGCCGTCCTCCATGTTGGCGCCAAGCCGTTACCCAGGATTCTCCTTTGAGGCCTATGGGCTTTGAGCCAACATGGCGGCGAGGTGGCGCCATAAAGGCTTTCTCAAACCGCAGTTTCCTTCGGACTTTTTCAATGGGTAGAAATGAAGTGTTCCCACCCGGAAGCGATGAGCATTATGAATGAATAATAATCCATAAATCTTATAAACTACCTTATTAAAGTTGAGAAGTTGTCTTTCAACTTTTCACTTCCTGCCGTTTCTCCCTCTGGTATAACCTTTCAAATTAAAAGGTTTAGGTTTCATCTATAAATAATTATGTTTTAGTGTACACAAATGTTTTCTAAAATTAAGCAAGTAATTAAAGCAATGTGCATTTGTGCCAATAAGAGGCCTCTTACAGGGTTGTTTGGCAGACTATTTATATTAACACTCCCCTTACCTCTAGAAACACACACTGATTTATCATTAAAAATTAATAGAGTTGTACATTAAAAGTTACAGTTGAATCCACAGAAACCATTGGACAGACTATTGCTCACAAACACATTTAGTGCAAGTTCTGTATCTATTTAAAATGCACTAACAAGTAATTGGTCTTTATTTGTAAAATAATAATAAAAATAAAACGTACCTTTCTGAGCCATTGTTTCAAAAATGTTGTTTATAAACTCAGGATGTAAACAGCCCAGCTGATATATTGACAGTTATTGACCTATCAAAAGGCATATTGGTATTTATCATAATGCCGTATAATTTATCCAATATGTGCTGATACAAAAACTTCTATTTTAACCAAATAAATAATGCAGAAATCAGTTTAGAAATGTTTTAGTAACTTATTTTACTTTCATTTCTCAGTGTTTTGTTCTAGAATTGGTTGACAATTTAATATATTGCATGCATAATGTATGATAATGTTATATAGTAAAGTTATTTCTTTTAGAAATCTGCCTTCTGAGTATCACTGCAGAGTCATATTGGTGCAAAACCAGTGAAAAGAACAAATCTAATTTCATTCACCATATCAGCATATTGGTTATCAGTGAATTTTCCCCCCTTAAATCTGTATCAGTGTCGGTCTCTAATGCAAACATGTCTGATAAGACTTTGGGAACTGTGAAGTAGTGCTTTGTTCTTTTACTGCGTGGTATTTTCTTTCACTTGTGGACAAAGGAAAGAAAAGATAGGAAGAAACTGCACAAAATGGGTTAAAACACAGCCTCGTTAACTGATTAATCTAAATAAGGTGATTGTTTTGGTTTGGCCACAATGTAAAAACAAAGGTAAACCTGTTTTGGATGAATGGATCTACTGTTAAGACGAAGGAAGATAACTATCACCCTGTCAGCGATCAAGTCTTTAGTCATAGTTTTGTAAACAGCTGTACAGCTTTTTGTTGTGTGATGAGCTTCCACCCCAAATGTATTATTTTAAGAAAATTGAATCCATGTTTGCACGTGTTTCTAGATGTAGGTTAACTACAAACTGCAACATAAAAAATTAAACCATTTCAAAATGAAAACACAAGACACCTGAGACAGTCTGCAGCGACAGCATGCACACCTTTTCACAGACTGTGCTGCAGCGACAACAGAGCGAGTGTAGACACGAGAGCACAACATACAGACAACCGCTGTCTATTCATATTTCATGGGCTCTGGTGGGCTAAATACATTGCCAGCTGATTGCCTAATTAATGCCGGGTGAATAATTAAGCAGAGTCAGTAAACCCAAGATGATGAGCTCGTTCTTTTATTTATGATTTTTCAACAAAAAGGATTTGATGTAATGAAATAAGGCCCAAAGCAGCGACTGTAGGTATTGTTTTTCCTCCCTTGATACGGCGCGTGGCTGCTTATGAAGCACGAAAAAATCTTCTATTTGAGTCCGTTTGAAACGTAAGATGTGTGCTGATCATGTGAGGTTGTGTGTGTG
>CAFUXE010000505.1:130603-150263 GCA_903364295.1 Serranus cabrilla
AAAAAGCTGTGTCTTGTGATTGTCCTTAAACTATGCAGCGATAAACCTCAGCGAGGATGTTATGGACGACTTCATATAGTCGGTGGTGGAAGAAGTATTCAGATCCTTTAATTTAGTAAAAGTACTAAAACCACACTAAAGCGACAGCTAAATGTTGTTAAAATACAATATTTGAACATTTTGAACATTAAAAGTGCATTGCTCTTTAAAAGGGTGCACTTGCATGATAACCCTGTTATATTCTCATTATAAATTGGTCTTAAAATTACAATAATATTGTTTAGCGCAATAATTTCTGGGACAAAATATCGTCTAGCAAAATAGTTATGGAGCATTTAATGCTGCAGTTTGTCATCATTAAAAAAAGTGCTTTTGATGATTGCAGTGTGATCACAAACAGGAAGAGACTTAACCTGTGATCTTCAAAAAAAACGGTGTCAGTTTCTTCATATTCTTCGTAATAACAGACATTCTTTATCATTTCCCGTGTTTCAAAAGCAGAGAGCCACAAGTGCAACCAGAGTTTTGTATCTGTGACTAAAGTTGCCGAGCTAAAAGAGACCTGAGAGGAAACAGCTGACTTCTGAGGCTCCACAGCTCAATGAAGTGACTGGAGTTTTGAGTGACGGTGAGTATAAAGAATACAGTGTGTGCTCCAGTGTGTGCTGCTTTGATGCAGGAGGAGGATGATCACAGACTGTGTACAAGTGTTCAGCGCTCCTGTGATCTCAGGGAAGTCATCAGCTACCCTGGAGCGAGTGCTGAGGGGCGACACCATCTCATTCAACTGCGCTGACACTCGGCTTTCTTTCACTCCTGCATCTCCTCCTCTCATTCGTTTTTGGGAGTTTTAAATCGGGAAGGAGAGAACATGAAGTCTGTGCACAGCTGATGCAAGCTGAGGTAAGTGTACTTATGGTATTTTGGATTTTTTTTAAGCCTGCAGGCCGGTGAGAGACACAAACAGACTTTTTATGCAGACAGGTTGTCCAGCAATCCATTCTGTTTTTGTGAATGTGTTATTTAAACACCTGAACACCTGAATTTCTTCAAAATGTCTTCAAATTTGCTGCAAATGTTAACTCACAGATGAACTGATTAGATTTTGGAGGTCATTAGACAACAAAGCTGTGTTGTGATTGTCTTTAAACTATGCAAGGATGTTAGGGAGGACTTTATATTAGCAGTGGTGGAAGAAATATTCAGATCCTGTACTTCAGTAAAAGTATTAATGCCCCCTAAAGCAACAGCTAAATGTAATGGAGTAAAAATACAACATTTGCATCTAAAATTTGGTGGAGTAAAAGTATAAAGTTACATGCATTAAATGGAAATACTTAAGGAAAGTACAAATATCTTAAAAATTGTACTTAAAGGACAGTACTTAAGTGAATGTACTTAGTTACATTTCACCACCATGACACAGATGAAATGGGAGGTTTGTGGATTTTCCTCCAGGACATTTTAGGTGCCAAACACTTCCAGTTACTGTGAATTTTTATGAACCAAACTGATTTGATTTTGGAGGTCATTAGACGAGAAGGTCGCAGTGCTGTGACCAAGTGTTTCTGAAACTATTCTTCTGATATTTCAGGAACACCTCAAGGAATTTCTTTGAATTTCAACGTCACAATGGGTTATTTGTCAATACAAACCATAATAACACATTTGACCTTTTTGCTGCTAATGGTGCAAAGTGGAGTGGAGCACACACGTCATTATACACACACGTACGGTTCACGGTTGTAAAAAAAAAAGCTGCAGTTTCTGTGAATTTATGTTACAAAACCACTGAGCTAGGTTTAGCATAAAACACTTCCTGGTTAGTTGTCATAAAAGACAGTTTAAACAGGAAATAAATGCATGTAAATACTGGAAGTGAAGTAGTTACATTAAAACGTGAGGTGATGTCTTAAATTCAGACTCACAGATTGACTGAAAATGTTTTGGATGTCAAAGGTCAAAGGTCAAAGCCACTGTGACCTCGTGCCCGTCCTGTTCTTATGAATGAAAAATCTCACACACGCTTTGTGGGAATTTATTTAAATTTGGCCACTTGAGACTCACAGATAAACTGATTCGATTGTAGATGTGAAAGGTCAAGGTCACTGCGCCATAACTCACCAATCTGACATGAAATGTCTCACAGCATGAACTGAAGAAGAGATGCCGATTTATATTCAAAGTCCAACTTCACTGTGACATCATTATGTTTGGCAAAAAGCCCGTTAGTCAGAGCCATAACTCAGGAACAGACGGGGAGACATTTGGTCGGATTGTGTAAATTGGTGACATTAATCTCGGGTGCACGCCTTGAAACTGTGGTGATTGAAGATGTGTGTGAAACATCCATTTAGCAGAAGCTTTTTTGAAATAAATTTGCAGCATTGTGTTCAAGTCAGACTTTAAGGTTAGTCCCAACCCTGGAGAGGTTGTTTTGGAGCCTAAACTGAACCACGTGCAGCCTTTTTCTGAGCTTAAACTGAATGAAACTGGGTTGATAAAGGCTGATAAACACCTTTCAGAGTGTGATAACGTCTGGATCAGGTGCTGCAGGTTCACATTTAAGGTGGAAATAAGAGTTACAGCCACTTTGGTGTCATCATGTGTGATTCTGATGCGTCAGCTTGATCTGTTTCCTGCTCTGCAGACTGTATTCAGCTCAGTATTCTCATCTGTTCTTTCTTTCTTCCTCTTCTAATAACTATTCAAATATGATTCATTTGTGGGAATATATTCTTCTTTGCTTATTGCACACATTAAAACAGTTTAATCCTGTTTACACACCTCCCTTCCCTCATTTAAATAATTCCATGTTCGTACACATTGTTCCTCTTTGTATTTTCATAGATTACCAATATTTTTAGTATTTTGACTTTTCGATTCTTCACATTTCCTGTCTAAGCTGCTTGGTTTGACTTGGTTTGAACTAACTGCGCTACAAGCTGCTCTCCAGAAATAAGCTTGACTTATTTACTCAGGATGCTCGGCTGTGTTCACCGGTTAGCCTCTGACTGTGTGTGTCTGCTGCCTGCTGCTGAGCAGGTCGTGTGTTTCGCCTGAAAAACAAAACTTCCTGCTGTGGCTGGAGGAGGTTGATGAGAGCAGGAAGACTGAGCGGGAACAGTGGAGCTGCAACCCATAAAACTCAAAGTTAAAAGGCAATAAATTGCTCTGTAGAGCTGATACTCGCACATAAAACATGGTTATATCTGTTGTTAACATGTAGATATGGATTAGTGCAGCTTTATCCCTTTTTGGGCCATTTTTAATCCTTTTCATTCTGCCTTTATATACCACTTAAAAAATGCTTTCCATAACATGTTGGTGTCATTTTTTTTCGGCACAATCTCACCTATATGGCCTGATATGACTTTAACATCCTGGATGAACATTTTAAACACAAGAAACACACAAAAAAACACAAAATCAGAGAGTAAAATTCTTTAGTTTTACAATAAATATATTTGACCTTATCTCCAGTTTTACTCGGCCGATCATCATCAAATAAAAACTAGTATGGAGTTTGAAGCCTGAACTTTAGAGAGAAGCTGCTGCAGGAAACATGAAGAAGTCATGTAATTTGATTCTGTGGCTCCAGAGACTTGAGTAAATATTGAATATGTGATAAAACATTTTGAAACAGGAGTTGACTTGCTGTGTAAACGAGTGTATCTGCTGTAAGCGGCCCAGCGGTGGGGCCTGCCTCTGATGTGTGATTCATCCTGTCCAGTCTCCAGAATCACACTGGCACACATCACAGCAGCAGATCATGACAGCGCTGCTTAATGATATCCTCCGCTGGTTTCTGGTTTTGGAGTATTAAGTCTCGCCCCCGGCTGGGTCTAAAGCAGAGCTTGTTCCATTTTTCAACAGCAGAGTAAAGCGAAGCACCTCTCCAGGAGGCTTTAGCAGGAGTGTTGCTGCACAATGCATCATCCCTGTGCTGCAGGAATCCATTTAGGAGCTGTTTGTGTCTTTCCTGTGCTGCTCTGACAGGAAAACACTGCACAGGTTTTCATTT
Source organism: Serranus cabrilla (assembly GCA_903364295.1). Classification (NCBI taxonomy): domain Eukaryota; kingdom Metazoa; phylum Chordata; class Actinopteri; order Perciformes; family Serranidae; genus Serranus; species Serranus cabrilla. The sequence continues at coordinate 134,628 of CAFUXE010000505.1, forward strand.
CAGGGCTGTTTGGTGCTAATTGTGCTCCTGCTTGATTACAACGCGGCACATCCCGTGTTGTCTCCCGGCTCAGGCAAATGTCAGCCAGTGTTATTCTCGTGCTGACCCCAGAGCCGTCAGTGGTTTCAGCAAGTCAATTTACTTCAGTGTAGTTGAGACTAATTGTGTTCTGTCTCGTCTCTGGGGCGAACAAAAGCACACAGGAGGTGATCATTATGAGCCTGCCTGGTCAGAGCTGTCCTCACACTGACTGGTGACTCTTCTAATGTTATTAACAAAGCACAAATCAATGCTGGTTAACACCAGCGCGATCAATGCACTTCACGGACCACAGGGCGGATGAGTGATTTGGTTACCAGGAAGGACTGACACCCTGGATGGGTAAAGCTTTAAGTTTAAAGTTTAAGGTTAGAGTTTAAAGGCAGGAAATCCACATTTAATACACACAATGTACACTATCATGCTGCAACTATGACTCCTTCACTGCAGTAAAAGTACTAACACCACACTGTGAAATGACTCCACTACAAGAAAAAGTCCGGCATTCAAAACTTACTGAAGTAAAAGTAAACTTGTTTTGTGTGCTCCATCTGCATGATGCCACAGAGTTTATTAAAAAACAGCTTTATTTAAATATTTGTTGAAGTCTAAATTACAAAACCACACAGGAATAAAGATATTAGTTTGAATTAAAGTTGTTCAGGGCATAATACTGAATTCAGTTATGCTCAATTTATTCCTTTGCTTTATTTTAATTAAATAAGAGATATTAAATATTTCTGCTGTTTCCAGAATTTTAAAAAAAAGTACAAAAATATCAAAATGTGCTTCATTTTCTCCTGGTGGAAGTCTGCCGTTTGTTCGACCGATCCACCATTAAAATCACCGTCAATCAACACGTCCTCACACATAACAGTAACAGTTTTAGGCTAAATCCAAAGGAATATGTTTTCATTTAAAAACACTGAAATGAAGCGTTACTGAACCCACTAAACTGGACATTTTTAAAACCCTGCTGATGCTGTCGAAGCTTGAAAACTCTGGTTTCTTTGTCAAGTGACAGCAGGGACTCCTAATCACACAGGACATCTTGTTCTCGTGTTCTCGTCACCACTTTTCCAGTTTTTCCAGCACGGAGGGAAGGCCAGTTTCCCGCCTCTGCTGGGTCGTTTTCAGGGGGACGACTTCTCGATATATGTGGTTATAATATAAAACGTGTCCTAAAGGGGGGAAGTTATAATTGCAGGCTGAAACTGAACATTAATAAAACCTTTAAATGCTCTTCGATCTGCATGCAGAGGGTGGCAGAGTGTGTTTTAAATGTTAATGCGGCGTGTGTTTGTGCATGTGTTTATACCTGTGTGTGAGGAAGACAAAGGGAAAGCTCATCCGTCTCGCTGGCTGCAGCAGTGGTGCTGTCTGCAGAGTGCTTATCAGGGACACGGCGAGGAGGAGGAGGAGGTATGAGATGAATGACAAACGGTGTGTCTGAGTTTAGAGACGCTGCTTCTTTTGGGATGCAATCACACAAAGTTCAGTGTTGGAGTCCGCAAGAAAAACATTTTGGTTCCCCCGCCCCCCTGTGACCGCACATGTCTGATGATGCTGTCACACAGAAAGCAGCGGCTCCACGGCAGCAGGAACCACATGTGGTTACACTTTTCCTTTTTTTCCTCTCTTTCTACCATCCATCTTTACCAGCTCCTGAGCAGATCGTACTGCTGCAGCCGCGGGCTCAATGAATGTGTTTTTCTTGGTTGTTTTTGTGAAAGCTTCGGAATAATCTTCACCTCACTCCACGGCTATACATTTTACTTCCAAACTGTGGGAGTCTTCTGAGTGCTTCTGGCTCGCATGCTGCAAAGGCCTTCATTTCTTCACAGGGAGGATAGTTGGCTCGACTACACCCAGTAAAAGATTTAACCGTCTGAACCCCAACGAGCTGTTTCAGGGCGTTTTTTTGTGCTGTTTTACCTTTTCCTCTCAATCTGTATAAATCTGCAAATCCTGCAGCTCTGTGGAATCAGCAGAATCATAAACAAACATGTCTTTGTGCAGAATAACAGTTAGAATGACAGAAATCATAAAAAAAGAAAAAATGCAAGTGGAATTTGTCGTTTAAATTATTTTTAAAAAATGTTTTAATTAAATGGAATTTACATATAAACACTTTTCCAAGTGTCACAAATGTTGAAAAAAACTGTTTTCCACATATTGTCCATATGTTCAGTGTTGTCCTGTCTGCAGCCTCTCCTGTCCTCTCCTCTGGGCTCTGTGTAAACAGCCTCTCCTGTCCTCTCCTCTGGGCTCTGTGTAAACGTGACCGTTGGTCTCAGCAGAATCAATCCTGGCTTCACAGAGTCTCTGAGGAGCAGAATTTAATGTTTCTAACAGGATCTGGTTCGTGCAAACGCTTTATTTTAAAGAATAAAGAGATTCTGACAGATTTTAAGCTTCTTTTTGGTCACTTTTCACTCACGGAAATGCTCATAAAGATTCATGCAAACTCTGGTGATAATGCCTGTCATTATAGTTTGTATTTTTTGCATCTATATCCATTTGCACTCTATGCTGAAGCCAAATCACTAATACTAACATTTCTGTGCATCTTTCTGTGTTAATGTGTTGGTGTGCTTTGCAGCACTCCCTAAAATGAATATGGTGCCTTGAAAAATAGCTCTTTTGGTGTTTGCTCAATTTCATCTGCCCCGTGGTACTCGGAGAGACACGCCGAAGGAATGTAATGGACACATTTTTAATGGATTGTTGCTCTGTGGCGGAGAGGAAGGAGGGGAAAACACAATTATTCACTCTGTCTGTTCTTCCATGACGACAGGCGTCTGCAGGAAGCCGTTAGGAGAATATTCAGCAGCTCGGACATACGTTGTCTTCTTATTGTTTTGTTTGTGGCAGTAGAGCATTATTAGTGTTTGTGCTGCGTTCATGCAGATAACCATGATGTGGTACATAGAACAGGTGTGTTATCCTCCACAGCAGTCGGTGTCAGATTGATGCAGCCGTTCTAAAGGTCACATTTGAACTCTGACAGCTTCATTTAACTTGACACAGAATCTTTCACCTTCATTGAGCTCTCATTGCTGAACAAATTACAGAGACATCAGCCACACTGTATTCTTTTCTAATGTGAACTATGGAAGGAAAAACCTATTTTTGCTTCAAGGATTTTTGCACATTTTCTGACATGCATGAACCTAAATAACAAATGATCCAAAAGTTACATTACAAAGAACATGAGAACCACTTATAACAGTGAGTTTAAGCTTGGTGAAGGTTAATGAAACATGGAGCGCCATCACACATTTTCTTTTCTTTTTGTTTTACCTTTACAGGCTTATACAAGGTGTCCATAAAGTCTCTCAAAAGCAAATGAACAGACAGAATGATTACAAAATGAGGAGCAAATATTAAAGTTTCTTGCCTCTTTTAATGCTCCTCTACATGCCTCCATCAGCTGCATGACCCATATCTTTGTTCATACACCATATCTTTAAAGGTCCCATATTGTGAAAAACATGTTTTTTTCTGAACTTTAAATATTCTTTAGTCAGAAATGGCTGAAATTTATCCAATTTGATCCCATTCAAACGGGCTGTTTTTGAGAAAATAGGTTCATAACCTTGATTTAGAGACACATTGGACATGTTTAAATGAAAGGTTTAACTTGCATAATATGGGACCTTTAACATAAACCTCAGAAAGACACAACCGGCTACATTTGACTCCTCAAAGGTCTTTACAGTCTGCACAGGGTTCGACACCCTCTGACCTTTGACCCTTGCAGCGAACGAGGAAAAACTTGTTTTGTGTGCTCCATCTGCATGATTAGAGCGTTAAAGCGTTCATTAAAAACAAACTCTCTTTTTTTATTTGTAGAAGTTTAATTTACAAAGCCACACAGGAATAAAGATATTAGTTTCAATTAAAGTTGTTCAGGGCGTAATACTGAATTAAATTACACTCAATTTATTCCTTTGATTTATTCTAATTAAACAAAAGATATTAAAAAGATGTTTTCTGAGAGTTATTGCTTTACTTTCCATCATCAGATATAAAAGAAAATATAGTGCATGACAAAAATATTTAATGTTTGATCAGCTTCTTTGGCCTTTTGCCAACCAAATATATGTTTTTGCAAGTTTTTTTTATAGACATAACACAGTCTCACTCATTAAACTGGGAATAACTCACCTCGACTCATTGTGCTCACACCTTTCTGTATAAGTGATAATGAACTCCAGTGTGTCTTAATGATGAAGCACTGATGAGCTGATACACTGATGCACTAATTAGACACTCAGCTGGATTATTTTCACTGTTAACATCATGTTATAATGCTCATATTCAGTCATCTGCTCTTCACAAAGACTGAAATGTTGAAACCGAACATTTACAGACATTCTTCATCACACATTGTGCATTTTATGTGTTATTTATTTAACCTATACTAAGCAGCAGTTCACACCCTTTTGACCCGTGTAGAGAGAAAAATACAAGCAAAGAAAACAACCCAAACACAAAATTTCCTAGAATGCAAATGAAGGATGAAGATAAAGTAAGAAAGGGTAAAAAAAGTGCACCAGCATCAATATAAAAGACAAAAATATGAGATGAAAGCCACGCTAACCTTGAAAATGTGCACCCTGCTCAGATACAGGCAGAGACCGAGAATCTGCAAAAGCAATCAGAGGATTCAACTTGAGATCCTGCTGAAGAGTATTCCACCTGAGTGGAACAAAACATTTTTTGCGGCGCTGTGTTTGGAGTTGCGGCTGCAGAGCGAGCGCCTCCTGGGATCCGGCGCAGCAGCGAGTTTGTCTAAACTGAAGAGGAGAGACAAGATGAATGAGCTGCTTTCCAAATGTACACTGAGCAGAGCGGAGAGGGCCGAGCTTCAGTCCCGATGTGTAAATGATTTCATCACAGCTCGGCGCTGAGAGTCGCTGAGCTGCACCAGAGAAACAACTTTTATGTCTGTGCAGAGATATCACTTTTTAATTTCACATCATATTTACATATTCATCCCTGATAAGAAGGTCGTGTTTTCAGTTTGTTAGTTTGTCTGTTTCTCGTAAAGTCCTCGGCCGATTTTCATGAGGAGCTGATCGGAATCACAGCCACACAAGTTAGATTACAAATTTGTGAACATTGCATGATACAGAATCACCACCAAAGGCTATTTTATTTCTAAAACCCCCAACTATCCCGTAAAATGACTGGCTTTGTTGGCAGCTGACTGAGGTCCCTGAGTCACATCCCTCATACGCAAATTAACGAGTTTTCTGTACGTTTGTTGACAATTTCTTGTGGGGATTTCTGTCGCTTGAAGCAAGCTGAAAGCAGCTGCAAGAACCTAAATATTCTGTTGAGTTTGGCAGCAATGTGTCCATGAGCACCAGACTCCATTTAGAAAACCTCTCATTTTACTGCAGCAGGGTGTGACAGTCTGCCCTGCACAGTCCTGCTAAATCACTGTTTACACTTTTGTTTGTGTGTGCGTGTGTTTGTGATCATCTGACCATATATGGATAAGGAGATTTTTTATCCTGTTAAAACTGTGCTGCTGCTGCTGCTGCTCAAATTTCTGGACTTCCAACTGCAAATTTGCAAGAAGTTCGGTGGAGCTCTGTAGCCTTCTGCAACCGGACTGCTTGCACATTTGCATTTTGTGCATGGCCAGTATTTGCATGGACTGTATTTGATGGACACTTTGGCACTAACTATTGTTAGTATTTTGCTTTTTAGCTTCATTCTATTACATATTTGGGCTCAATCAGGATCTGAATTCATGACATGAATGACATGTTTTCACAGGCAGAGAACAAACTTTGGTGTACATGAAAGAGAACCGAGACACACATTTCTAAGCAGAGCGGAGTTCGGTTCTTTGTCTTTTTCCTGGTGTGAACGCTCAAACAATCTGTGTGGACCAAACAGATCATCAGACAAAATGCACCAGAGTTCATTGCAAGAGGACCAAACAGCTCAGGTGTGAAAGCATATTTAGAATCATCCAAATAAACTAAAAGTTCCATATGCAGCTTTAATAATCATGACCAGGCCTGTTAGAAACTGGCCTTTCCAGACTGAGTCTCCATGACAACAAGATAAACGACTGCAGATCCTTTGGGTCACTGACAGAAGAAACCTGAGCTGTTCACTTTCCTCTGTGGCAGTTTTTTGTCCTCTTGTAATGTGACAATCACGGCTAAATGGCAACACGCTGCACCTTCAGTCGAGTGTCCTCTGTGCTGAAAGGTTTCTTAATACAGCCCTATTATTTTGTTTCCTGGCAACACAATCAGACAAAGGTCTTATGGAATGAGCTGCAAAGTGTTTGTTTGCACATAAGAGCAGCGGCTCGCTCCCAGAGCTGCCGAGTGCTCGTTCATTTTTCAATTTCATAACATCAAAAGCTGCTTTTCAGAACTTTCTGCTCGTGCAAACTGCAGTAAAGATGGTGACACAGGTGGGTTATATGGAGGGATAATGTCAGAAGCACCTACAGTGTAAATGAATCACTTTATGAATGAATGTGTAATTCATGAGGTGATTCATTTACACTTCAGCAGGAGAAACATATGTTTGACACATTCAAAGCTCTGTACCATAACAAATAAAAAAAGACAGGAAGAAACAAAGGATGTGGTTCCTTTGCAGAAAAAAAATCCAAGATGATCTCAGAGAATATAATTTTTTTCTACAGAAAATTTGTTTTTTTCCTCATAAATTCTCTCTGACTCTCAGAGTTTTCTTGGGATATTTCACCCCTCCCTCCGCACTGTAAATATATTTATTTTATTTTTTATTTTTTTAAATTCCATGTGAATATTGTACATTAATGTTGATATTATGCATCTTGAAAAATCCTGAGGCAGAGCTGCAGCTTTCTTCTTTTTATTTTGTATTGATCTTTTTACAAACTTCAGTTACTGTTATTCATTCTCCAATCTAAATAGAAAAACATAATTTTCTCATTAATTTTTTTACTTTATGATCTCAGATATTAATTTTTTTTCTGCAGAAATGTGTGTTTGTTTTCTCTTAAATATACCACTTTAATATCTGACAATAACTGACTTAAATCTCAGAGTTTTTCTCTGAATAATTCACCTCCCTCAGAGCTGTAATTACATATTTTTTTAATGGGATAATGTGAGTAAACAACTAACCTATATATATATATATATATATATAAAAAGGTGGAAATGTTACATATTATAACAATTGTTGAATTGTAGGTATGCCTCAAACAATCCAGAGGTCTATTTATTTTCTGTTTTCCATTTTTTTTAAACTTAAGTTGCTTTCATTTATTTTCCGATTAAGGTTTTTATTCATCAGCTTTAAAACCAATTAAATTTTCACTTTTAGTATTAAAAAAAGCTAAATTCTGAGCTGACATTCTGAAAGAAAAACACATAATTTGATCACATTATTTTGGTTGCAACAAGTTCAGAATGAGTGCACCTAAAATCTACAGCAGGAAGAAGAAAGAAGAAGAAGAAGAAAGTATCCTCAGAGGAAAAAAATAAACAAAACGTGCTACAAATACAATGAAGTCTGAGTGGAAAGTTTATATTAAACGTAGCTGCTGCTGCTTCACCCTCACAGTGTTTTACAGATAAATGTAGAAAACAGAGCAGCATGAATACGACTTAACTCAGTAACATGAGTTCACACTCACTTCATTTGTCGTTATCATAACGCACCAAGTCTGAACTAATGTTGATTTTCATTAGCGGGTATTTTTAGGCACATACATGTGTAATGACTCATGCAGAAAACATAATGACACCAGCGATTAAAAGACAAACAGAGGAGGAATTCCAGCAGATACAGAAAGAGAAGAGAAGAGAAGACGAGTTCAAACCGGGAAACAAACAAAACGGGAGGTGACGTTCCTTTCATGGTGAAGGTGATCGAGAACAGTGAGAGACAGACTGGGACGCGTCCTTGTTTCATGTTTGGGACGCGGCCTGTGAAATGGTAATGTGCCTCTGGGATCACACTCATCGGGTGTGTGTGTGTGTGTGTAGGTCTGCCTGTGGATTCACACACACACACACACGCAGCGTTGTTTGGTATGGAAGCTCATTTCTGCCAGATATAAAAATAAAGTTGAAAACTGCTTTTTTTCTTTTCTTTTTTGCCCACATTAAGTCAAAATTATGAGATAAAAAGTCTTCTCTTGGTTCTAATTGGCTTTTTATCTCATAATTATGACTTTTTATCTCTTAATTTCGACTTAATATGGCAAAAAAGAAAACTGGCGGAAATGGGCTTCCATAAATTATGATATTTGGGGAAAATAATATGAAGGAAACATATATTCTCTATCTGAAGATGCTCATTTGTATTCAGTTAAAAAAAGCCTTTACATGTCTTTACATGTGTGCCATTATGTTTCTCAAAATTATGAATATTACAGAAATGGGGCTGTGTAAATACACTCTAAAATGTCACTGAAAACCAGGTAAGAAAATACAGAATTAGGCTGAAAAAACTCCCCGTACACGCTGACCTCTGCTGCCTTCACTGGTTGAACATTATCGACAGAGGAAAAACGGTGAGAAACTTGTCAAGTATAAAAACAAAACAAACCTACTGGAAGGTGAGTCGATATCGATGATAAACGCCCATTCAGCCGCGTGTTAACTGGGTGATTTTGCAGGGATCAAATATCCTGACGTTCACCTGACCCTGTTATTTACTCACTTTCCTCCATTTCCATTTCACGCAGTTTATGGATTCATCACTTCCTGCCCTGCATCTGAATTTTACGAGCAATAATAGTGTCGTAATTGCAAACAAGCTGGAAATGGAGCTGAACCATTGTTCACGGTATCGATCCCACCTGTGTTTTCTCTCTCTGTGACGTGTCTGCAGTGAAAAACGTGTGTTATTATTAAAAAAAGGTGCTGTAATGTGTCAGTAAAGCAGCTGCTGGCTGCGTACAGTAGTGCTGTGTGTACCTGCTGCTCTCATCCATCAGAGGAGTGTGTGTGAGGCTCTGTGCGGTCAGCTCCTGCGTGCTGTCCGTGTGATGGATTAATGCCTCTGGGTTGCTATGAATCCACCCTGTGAGACTCAAACTGCCAGTGTGAGATGGTTTTTATCTATTGAATCCTTTAAGAACACACCTGTGGTAGAGTCCATCATGATAAAGACCGGAGAGGATCCTCATTAGCTCTGACATCTCTATAAAGCCGCTGCAGCCTGTGGAGATGTTTCACTGCAGCTCAGTGGGATCCTGCAGCTCAGCAGCTCGCTGCTAACGCCGAACACACATCGCAGGAGGCGGCTGCAGATGAGCTCATCACTTTCATCCGCCATGATCTCAGCCTCGGGTCACAGGGACGCGACTCCTGCAGCTCCACTCCTCCTCTTTCCATGACGCCATCTCTGCTTCCTCCGTCAGCTCAGCACGAGTCTTCAAATATATATTTTTAAAATGTCTCAGGGACGGTTGGTTTCTCCTGCACACAGACGGGTGGCCTTGTATGTTTATTAGACAGACAGCCGGACAAACGTACAGGCTGATTTTTAAAGGCGGTGGACTCTAGAGCAAAGGCAGGCTCAGTGAAAACAAAGTTTATTTTCTCCAAAATGCAGAATAAAGTTTGCTACCAGGAGCCAAGAAGGGAAACAAAACAAGAAGTCTAAGCTGCTACAGTTGAACAGCTTCAGAAAAACCCAGGATTTTAACTTCTCTCTCAACACAAACAACCAAATTCAATAAGAGCTGTTTTGTTTGTTTGTTGTTTTATTTCATGTGCTTGAGAAGAGCTCTTATTATACCTGTGGGGTCAGAGGGAATGAGTGAATAAGGACACCTGTGATGATTCATTACCTCCACCAAGGATCATGTTTGTTTGTTTGTCTGTCTGTGTACAAAATAACTCAAAAAGTTCTGCACCGATTTGGATAAAATCTTCGGACAACGTGTGTATTGGGACGAGGAACATGCGATTAGATTTTGGTGGTGATCGGTGATCAGGAACACCATCTGGAATTTATATTGTGAATTTATATTATTGCGTCAGTGACCGTATTGCCTTCACTAACTGCTGCCATCTAGTGGATGAAATATTTCAATGCCAGTGTCCCAAAATACATGTTTTCACTACCACATGAATGTGATGGAATTTATACATTATTTGTCTTTGGAGGAAGGTATATTTTGTGTTTGAAGAACAATAATAAATGTCATGAATCTTTGAATCTTATTTGGGTGCGTGAAACACTTTTACAGGTTCTCACCGTCGTGGTGTTTTTGTTTTATGGATGGAAAAAATGTGACAGCCGGCTTTTCACTGTGGCTGCTAGAAACACCTAGAAACACCTCTGATTTCTGATCATTTCTAACAACACGTACAGACATTTCTGTCTGAGGTTAGTGACATTTAAAACAGGTCACAGCAAAATAACATTAAACACAAGAGAAGTCGAGACAAGCTGCAGGTTCCAGTCAGGAACAGCTGATATCCCCACTGGTTCCCCTCCCCCTGCTGGCTCCCTGCTGTGGCTGCCCTCAGGTCCAGGGCTCACCTGTAGGGTGGCCCTGAGCCAGCACACACTCACCTGCTCCCCTGTAAACTAACATCTCAATATTCTGTGCAAAAAGTGAACAGAATTCTTAAGTCTTTTTAAGTATAAATCCAGCACCAGCACACAGTAATCTGACGCACAGTGTTTGCATACTGGTCAATCACTGAGCTGCAAACATAAACAACTGGGGATTCAGGTCAGCAGAGAGACACAGAGCTGCTAAGGAGATTCCCACACTGGAATATTCTCCCGGCGTCTTCAAAGGGGAGCGAGGCAGTAAGTAAGGATTGGATTTGGGTGCTGTTGGTGTGTGTGCCGCAGTAAAAACCATCTCAGAGCGCTCTGAGTGCTTTATCTCCTCCACTGCCTGGGCAACTGCTCCTCTACCCCCCTCTGAAGGGAATTAGGCTATTAAAAACCACACACATGCATGCACACGCAGGCCTGGACTCACGCACAAACATTCACCCAGAACCACTGCCAAGATGTGGAGAGTGCATTTGCAGCAGCTCACTGGGTCCAACATGCCGACGGGGGAGTCTCCACAGGGGCCCAACGCCATTAACTCCTAACCAGCACACACGGCCGAGGCAGGAAGAAAGAGGGGCCAGAAATACGTTTCTCTGTCATTATTCTCACCATGCAGCTGATTACAGTACAGAAAATCAATCATGCAGGCCTCACATGGCCGTATTCACCACAGAGTGCTGGTACATACATGATGTCACCGTATTGTGCTGAAGGAGACGGAAAGCAGCAGCTCAAGAGCTGATCAACGTGTTTTGTATCTGAGAATATTAAAAAATTACAGTTTAAAAGTTAACTGTAATCTGATCAGGCTCTGGTATATGTCGTGTTTCCAAGTAAGAGGGAAATTTTGAAATGTTGCATTAAAGAAAATGCTAATTTTCCATCAGCTGGTTTAGAGCAAATAAACAAAGCTGCAGTAACGTCCTTTGGTCAGCAGGGGGCAGTGTGATGTGCTGCTGTAGGATAATCTGTCAGTTAAATTACATTTGGAAACTTCTAATAGTTCTTTCCTGTCAGAGGAAAAAGCAACAGGAATATAGAAAGGAAAAGAGACATACTGCACTAAAACTTAACTAAAACAGGAAACAAAGTCCTCATGATAACCGAAACATAAAAACATATAGAAACAAGACAACTAAGCAATGAATAAATTCAAAACAGTCTTTGTGAGACAGACTTTTTGTTTTGCACCATTTTGTGTTTCTTTGCATTCATTTTTTTGTGTGTTCATTTGTTCCTTTCTGATGGTTTTGTGTCTTTTCAGTCATTCTGCAGCTGAAGGCCGTGTTGAAGGACTTGTACCCTCTCAGTCTCTAACTAAGTCTCACACAGGCTGGAAGAAGACGGTGGAAACGTGAGAAAGTCGGAGAAAGGAAGAGTGTGTTGGACTACAGACACTAGAGCATCGATAAGCTTTTTTTTGTTGTTGAACTGAACATTTTGACCATGTGGACGAGGCTGAACTGTACTGTTTTACAATGTTTTAATGTTGTCAGACACTTATAAAAAGTGGCAAAAACGAGCCCTTTTAGTGGCTGCAGAGCGATGATGCACGTTTGCTCTGAAGGATTACACTGCAGCTCGTTTCACAGCTGCTGGCTGCAGCGCGCTCGTTCAAAACGGGACCAAATTCAACAACTGTTGTCCCCATTAGTCACTCTAACAGCTGCAAAACAGGGCCAGAAGCACAAAAAAACACACAGTTTTGGGTAACAGCACGTCATTAAGTTTAGCATATTGACATGGTTGGAGTAATAAACACCTGGTTAATATTAGGAGTCCTGCTCAAAGAAGTCTGGATATTAAACGTCAAATGAAAACCCAGAAAACTGACATCAGTGTGTGTCACATCCTGCAAAGTGTGTTTTGGTCGCCCATCCGTCCACTCTCTCTCTCTCTCTCTCTCTCTATAATAACTTCCTTCCTCTGTTGCTCCTCTTAGATTCACCACAGCAAATGATTGTAAACACATTTAGTTTCGTGGAACAAAAGCAACTGATTCTGTTGATTTTCTAGGAAGAAAAGTCTCAAACTGATGCAGCAGAACCAGAGATTTCATTTTTACTACATTACCCATAATGCAACTTGGCTGCTAAATATTCAGTCATGGCTAATGAGCTCTTTCTTCTCTCTGAGTTCACACCTGCAGGTTTCTTGTTACATTTCACACCTGGAGCTCCAAGCGACATTTCCCGACTCTGGAGCCATAAAAAGCTTTAAAACAGTGTCTTCACACATGCAGTTGGACTCCCGACACATTTAGAAACAGACGCTGATGTCTAAAATCTGCGAGGCTCCCCTTCCTCTCCTCCCTGTGTGTATTATCTGTCATCAGTGAAGTGACGGAGCTGTAGGTCGAGCTTAAAGGCTTACGGGCTTCATGAAGGAAGGACTTCCTGAGACTGAAGGACTCACGGACAGAGCAGGCTGAGAGATTCACGGGGCCTACGGGAGATTAGGCTGGAGAGCAGCAATTAAACCGACACAACTCTCTATCTCCGTCTCTCCCTCCACCTCTCTGCTCCTGCCACAGAACTACAGGTTACTATGGAAACTACTTCCCTCCTCTCCCACTTTCCCCTCTTGTTTCCCCTCCCCTCTTCACCTCCGATCGCTCCAAACATCCATCCTGTTCTTCGTTATCTCCTCATTAACATCTGTCACCTCCGTTATCACCTCTCTGCTCTTTACCAACCTGTCCTCCTCCTCCTCTCCTCCCTGCTCTCCGTCTATCTGACTTTCTATCTGTCCTGCTGCTTGCAGCATGAAACCAAATGTCAGGTCTGAGCTGGCACTGGGAGGAAAGGGAAGGCAGGCAGATGGAGGAGAGAGAATGAAAGAGAGAGAGAGAGAGATAGAGGGGAGAGGATGCTGAGAGAGAGAAATAAAAAAAACAATAATGTTGACCAACTTACAGTTTGTGCACACACACACACACAGAGGAAGAAACAGCTAAAAAAAGAAGAGAAAACTAATATTGTAAGGCAGATTGGAACCATCAGAGCAGCAAAATGCTTCTGAATCAATAACCTTTTGTTCTGATATGATAATAATAATAATAATAATACATTGGACCTATATGGTGCTTTACTGAAAGAACAATAACAAAACAAAGGAAAAGAATGTGTTTATTTCCCCTTAAATAACCTTTAAAGAGGAAAAGTTGCAGACGTTTCTTAGCTTGACCTCCATAAAAACAGATACTTAAATGACACAAATCTCCCGTTTTACATCATTTTAACTTCATCACTACTGGGAGAAAGCATTTTAATATACTAATGTGGGATCTTTTTGAGACAAAGATGTGAAAACATTGTTATTTTAAATCAATTTGACCCGCAACATAACAGGAGGGTTAAGGCACCAAATACACTCAGTCAGATTTAGGAAAACATTGAGGTTTAGGTCTAAAAAAGGACATTTGTTCTGTTAAATAATTTCCAAGTTAACTCACAAAAGCAGCTTTTCAGAAGTCCCATCCCACAACACTCCTATCCTACAGGTAGCAAACTAAAAACAGAAATATGAGTGTGTGTGTGTGTGTGTTGTTTTCTTCAGTCTCACATCTCCTGATTTAAGGACAATGTTTGCTATCAACACCTGTTCCCGTCCTGCTTCTGAAGAGCTCTAATCCAAAACAGAATAAGGTATTAAAAGACCTCTGATGGGACTATTTTTTCTCTACGTGGGTGTGATGCGTCTGCGCCGTGTCAGACTGGCTGTAAGATCAAAGTTTGAGTGGGAACAGTCACACTTTCATCACAGCGATAAGCGCCGTTTCCTCGTGTACACTCTGGGTTTACTGCTGCTTTCATGTCAGAAGTGTTAATAATTCTTAAACACTGACGTTATGCAAGTGACCCCGTTTTATTATATTTTTCTCAATGCTGGTAAAAATACTAAAAGTTTAATTACAACAATACTTTAATTTCTGTAGCTCCTTTCATGAATAAAATGCTGCTTAAACGGCTTCAGTTTGGCATTAAAAAAACAATAAGAGAAGCAACTTAAAGTGCTGAAAGTCACAGATATTGACACGACTTTTCAAAGGTCTTGATTTAACAGCATCGTCACACGTCTCAGTGTGTGTTGGGCTGCATTCAGGTATGAAGACGTGTTTATCTCCTGCTGCTGGTTTAGGAAACGCTCCTATTGGTCGTATCTGAGGCTTAACGAGAGCTTTGTGGTGGTTTGGAGGAAGCACGCTGAGCTGCATTTAACTTTGCATTTAATCTCACAGTCGCCAGAAAAAATGTTGGTGTTTCAGCAAACCACAGATAGTGTTAAATATCTCCATTTCTATCCAAAAACAATATGAACATTTGAACTGCTGCGTCCTTTTTAAACCACTAAAATACTAAAAATACTTTAAACACTTTTAATAAAGGTTAGACACCAAAACCACGTAAGAAAAACAGGGTTTGGGTTAAAAAAACAAACATTTAAATACATGAAAACACTTAAATTAACCACTTAAACCCTGCAGGATGCAAACACTAGTCTCTGCCTCATAATCCCGGGTGTCCAATCCACATCTAACAGTGAACATGTGCCCGTTTAACGTCACCATGACCAAGAATCACTGCTGCTGAAAGGATCCAGGTACGTACAATGCAGATATTTTTTTGACTAAAACGTTGCAGATCTCTGTGCACAAAAGCAGCATGTTGGAGCACTGAGTGACATTGAGAGACGCATCAGCAGGATCGTTGGCTTCGGTTCTGTCCTGGGATTTGTTTGCAACAGGAAAAATATGAAATAAAACCATCTTTAACCTTTAAAATTCTCCCACAATCCTCCCTGAAGTGTCTCAGCGTCCTCTCTCCCCGGGCCCCACCTGTGTGTCAGAGATAGAGGTGAGGTCGGCCTCCTAACAGGCTCCCCAGCTCCGGCTATCAGCCGTGCTGCCCACAATGCAAGCGGCCAGTGGAGCGTGTGAATGGGGTCATGCCTGGGAGATGGGAGACGGAGAGTGAAGCCGCCATCCGTGAATAGGGAAGCGCGGGATAAGGATTCCTGGGGCCGTCTGCTCTGCAT
>CAFUXE010000505.1:150300-160426 GCA_903364295.1 Serranus cabrilla
CATTGTTTGTCCCTTCTCCAGATGCTTAAAGGGAGAAAATATCTGCTGTGAACGCTGCAGTGCTTCCTCTCCGCTGCTGGCTGTGCTTTGAATAAACTAAGTGCAGTATAAGTGCTCAGTTGTTCGCCTGCCGTCTAAATTTTTTGCATTATTATTCCTTTAAATGGCAGTGGGAGATGAGATGTTCTGCGTATTTCAGACGGTTGTAATGATTCCTCCGTTTCCTGGAGCGTAACTCAGCCAACTGTGAATTCATCATCAGCGCTCCCACTTCATTCTGTATGTAAATAGACGTCTCTTATCGGCGTCTCGGGTTGAGAAGCGCACATAAACTAGATATGAAAAAAGAATTCATATACACTCAAGTGCTTTTCCACCACTTGAATTCAATTAACAGGGTAATGGATGCATTCACCCTCTCCTCACAGGTTCTGAATTAAAACTTCAATTGGGTTTATAATTGAGTGCAAATGAAGCTGGTGGCCTCCGGGGGGCTGGGACGGATCTCCAGGGGGTCCTGAGTGTGTTTTATAAGTGTGTGTATTGTTCTCTAAGGTGTGCAGAAGAACACACACCTGCTTTTTCACCACAAACTCTCACTCTCTTATGTTTTTGCTTATTTTTCCTGAGCGGTTCTTCTGGGTCGCCTCATAGATAAAAATAACACAAGTGGACGTTGGTTTGTCATCTACAGTTTTGAAGCCTGGAGTCATGAGAAGGTGGAGCCGAGGAAAAAGGACCCGAAGGCCGCTTGGTTCGTCGGAAATCAGAGTGAAATTGATACTTTTAGTTTGTTCTGTGTTTAGTCGGGCAGAAGGCTGGAAATATACTTTGGAAGTTGACTGAAATCTCCTCTTGCAAATGGTTTCAGACTGGTTTTTTTAATCTGCAACCAATCAAACAAAAAATCCAATTTTTCCGGTGAGTTACATACATTTTGTTTTGGTGTTAACAGATCCGTCCCTCGCTCCTTCACAGGCCAAATATGGTTCGCTGAACTCGAGGCTAAATACAATATTTATATCCAGTCTACGGTCAGAAGTATCGGGTCTGTTTTTCAAAGACTTTTTGCAGTAGGTGGAGTCGCCCCCTGCTGGATGTTACCAAAAATGCAGGTTTTCCACGTTGGCTTCACTTTAGAGGCTGTTCTGTCTGTTTGCATATTGAGCTTAAATAAAGATAAATAATGCCCTTGTGAGCATGTTGGCATTTAAACTTTAAAAGGACAAAGCATGCATAAGGTCACAGCAGACAGCAGGATCAGATAACCAGCTGGGGGAGAGTTCATACGCTGAGCTGCTGCTGAGGGAATCAGAGGAGCCGTGATTATTACTTCTGCAGGGCTACAGGTGAAAAACACACACATAAGCTTATACAAAAAGCTAGTTGTAGCCATGACAGCATGTTATTTATTCTCCTAACTGACAGATGATCCAGATGAAAAATGCACAGCATAGATTCTCTCTTCCACTCCCTGGAAATGTTTAAATAAATATCCAGAGTATCTGAGTTTGGGCTGCCAGCCTTTTCTTCATTTCACATTCTCCGCTCACTTGTCACCTCCAGGGCTCTGATTTAAATTAATCCATTTTGATGATGAGAGAAGTCGAGATATGTGAGCCAGTAACACTCAAATGAAGATTTCTCATCATGTTTTACCATCGAGTGAGCCCTGAAATAGAGTGCTGCACGAAGAGCGTCTTTTTAATCTGCTGACTAATGCCTTCAATCATTCTAAGTAATCTGCTGCTGTACATCTCCGTTAGATCGCCACATAGATTGTGTGGTAAAAATAGTGCATTGTCTCATTTGGTTTATTAGTAATTGTGATGGCAAGTGATGGCAGCGGCCTGAAAGCACTCAAGGGAGGAATGAAATTATCATAAACAACGTCTCGGCACATGATACGGAGAAAAATGCAAGCACATAATTTCACAGAATCATTTCACTGCAGAATTAAGTTAAATGCTAATGGAAGGCAAACACACACACGGCTGCACTTACACACACACACGACTGCACTTACACACACACACACAGATGCATTTACAGCTGAAACACCAACAGGAGAGCTGAGGTGATGTTTTGTTACTAAAATGACGCTGCGGTGTGGAAAGGAGGCGACAGACAGAGTGAAGGTGTGACGGCGCTACACATGGCGGTCGAAACTGTGATTTAGCTGCAGTCAGATGTGATTAACAGGCTTCAGTGAATAGTGGGAAGCTCACATGCTAGAAACACACATGCATAGCTACGGTGCAAAGATCCACTTTAACCCTCTGAGCCTCAACTTTAGGACTTTTTTATGGCTCCGCCTCATTTTCACTGCAATACATTCAATTAAATGTTATTTATATGGTGCAAAATCACAGCAATAGTCATCTCAAGGCTCTTTTCATGAAGAGCAGGTCTAAACCTTAACCTTTAAAACAGGTATTTACAGAGAGAGACCCAACAAAACCCACCAGGAGCATGCACGAGGTGACAGTGGTAAAAAAAAACTTAATTTATCAAATATATAAGTCCTGCACCTCTATGGAATCAGTACAATTATAGCTAGATGTAGGGAGAACTTAAAATTATCTTGTGTGTATTATAACAGACAAAAAGCTGAATTTCTTTGCTAACCTACTTCACAAAAAAATAATAAAATAGAATCTATACATGCAACAGTACAAACGATATCACGCAGATATTTACATTTTTACAACCTCTCTTGTCCTCTCCTCTCTGCTCTGTGTAAACTGTAGTGCAGTCGAAGATTTGCTTAATAATTGTCACGTGACTGTCAGTCTTAGCGAGTCATTTCTGGCTTCACAGTTGCTCAGAGGAGTGTAGAAAATAATGTTTTTTACAGCATCAGGTTAGTGTAAACACATTTTAAGCTGAGATTTTGTCCAACTGATCAAATATGACTCTAGATTACCAGGTTACTGTTTTGCTAATTTAACCTCATATAGTTTCAGGATGATGTTTCACCTTTTCTTTCTTGTTTAGCTGTAAATTGAGAACGTTTGTGAGCAGGCCGCCATGTTTTATCTGCAGTAAATGAACTTAGCATGAAATACCTACTACTTAAATCTACTACAAATATCTTAAATTTCTACTTTTTATCGTATTTTATTTCTCAGTTGAAAAAGTATGCATGTGACAGCCGTGTGCAGGTATTTCTTGGTCTTTTTTGCCTCCTACTAAGATTTTCCGGACGTGCACACGTCTCCTGATAATTGCTCTCCTCCAGCCTCCCGCTGCATCTCTGGAGCTTCTCTTAAAACTGACTTTGGCCCAAAATGACTCTGGGAAGATGGACATTCTCTTGCAGTGCGCAGCCTCTCTCTCTGTACGCTTTAGTGAGTTTGAATTAAGAGCAACATCCTGCCAAACCAAGTGTGACCGGAATTGATTCCTTTGGATGCTTTTCTTATGGGGAAAGTTTGATCCATCACAACAGCCCCTCCACAGGCTCCTGTTCACTCTGAATACACAAAATACTTACATTATTCATCTCAAACTGCAGCCACTGAGAGACACTTCAAGCTGGGAAACTCACCAAACATGCAAAACCCTGCATGCTTCTCTCTCTCACTCTGAGGTGACATCAGACTCTACAGGTGAGCAGATTTAATCTAATGGCTTTCTTGCATCTTTGCATGATGATGCACGTGTGTGTGTGTGCACGCATTAGGGCGCACCTCCCCCCTGCAGAAGTGAGCGCTCATGCTGGGTCTTCAGTGAGGCGGAATAATCAAATAACACTCCACGCAGTTAGCTTTCCAATATGATTAAGCCAGGTTGCCATTTGTGGAGACTAATTTAGAATGAGTTGTGATTAGCTATTTCCACCCTCTAAGGCATTATGCATTTAAATGGGACACATTTTAACCAGCTGGGAATATGACAGTGGCAGCTGATTCCCCTAAGTGCCACACTTGAGTGTTTATTTCTCTGCTTTCACTGTAATGGACCATTTACCTGCCCGGGCAGAAGACAGGAGAGCGGAGACTTTCTCTTATTGTCGGGAAAATGAGAGCGAGTGTGAGAGAAAAGGGGCTATTTTTGGGTTCAGGGCTCGACTTGTACTGCAGTCATTTCACTCGAGGGATTAAGACTCAGAAAGCCTCCCCAGACTCTCCCTCCCTGCTCTCCTCCGTCCCGCCGCAGCCCGGGGTGGATTTACTATTTACCCCAGTTATTTATCACTTTACGGCTGTGATGGAGACGCCTGCAGGGCTGCAGAGTGACACACTGCCAGGGCTCGTGTCATTTCATTTGATTACTCTCTCTTTCTCTCTCGTGCAGCTCCGGAGGAAGTCTGTCTTCCCTCTGTTGTCTTTCCTGCTCTCATCCTGGAAGCACGGATGTCCTGCAGGGGGACCACATTAACTCTCTCATCCCCAGAACCTGCTCGTGGGTTTGACAAGCATGTTTTCTTGCAGAAATTTCACCATTTCTGTAAAAACAGAAATCCCATTTTTAACTTCCTTGAAAGAATTATGTGATGGATACTTTGGTAAGAAAAAGTCACCAGATCAAACCATAAAATAGGGATTATTTGCACTAAATTTGCATTAATCAGATGCTGTAAAAACATTAAATTAAAACATTAAACACGGCTGAATGATCACATGACGAAAAGGCCCAATTTTCTTTCCAATGCTGATAACTCTTGTGCACAAATGTTGTGTTATTGTTGCAAAGTAAATGATCAAAGACGCTCAACTCTTCTTGTTTTTTTCATTCTTTATGATTTATGGCATTATAACTGTTATTCTGCACAAATTACTTTATATTTTAATATAAAATACTGATTCCATAGAGGTGTATGGGGACAGTCTTGTGACTTTATTGTGGAATCGAACATTAAAGTTTTGCGAGAAAAACCTTGCAAACTGTTCAGAAGATAGATCTAAAAGCAAAACTAACAAACCTGCAAAAACACAAAGTTATATTGCTTTTAAAAATAACTTTGTAATTAAAAATGTACTTTTGAGGATCAGAAACTTTTTAATCCAGAAGCTGTTTGCTGCTGAGCTGAATATCAGAGCGAGGAGCCACACAGAGGGCTGGACGAGACGTCTGTCTTTGTGTTTGCAAACAAAACATTTTAATATCCAGTAACTGCAAATTACAGAAGAGGATTAGAGCCAGGTAGGAAAAACAACAATGAGACGAGGAAAAAAACATCATGCACTGGGGGAAAAAAGTCTAAATGTGGAGAATAAAATCTATTTCTGACAACCTGATTTTACTCAATATATGTCCAAAAAAAATCACATAAATGACATAAAAGCAGATTTTCCTGAATCAATAGTTGTAGTAGAAAATCTCATTTATGTGTCGAGGGATTTAAGTTCTGCTGCACCTTAAATATTGTGTTTATTTCTCATTTTATGATGAAAATCAGGTTGTAGCTCGCAGTAACTGTTCAGATAGAAAACAAAAGTTCCTCTGACGACTTATTGAATCTGTGAACATCTTTACTTTACACAACTCAAAAAGTTCATTTTTTTCTCGACATTTCTACTTTTTTCTCGAAGTAAATGATGAAAAAAAGTCCTCATCTCATTATTTTCTTCTCCTACCTGGCCCCAATCCTCTTCTGTAAATAAAAAAAATACTGTTGTGGATCAGAAACTTTTGTTTGCAAATCCAAAAGTTTTGCTTCTCAATCAAAACTGTTTGTTTGCTGTTGAGCTGAATATTGAGAGTCAGACTCGTCTCTAAAGTCCTTGAAGCAAAGAAAACTTGTGGAGTTTTTGAACTGTAATAATACATTTTTTAATCTCTAATTTTATTTCTCTTGCAAGATTTGATTCGTCATCAGTTTTGCTCTCAGATTTCCTCTGTTTGATCTCATAATAAAGACATACAGGAGGTCGTTTCCTGTCACTGTACAGTCGGCGTCTCTCCTCCGGACGAACAGAAGACTTTCAGTTATCAGAGTCATTTCCTCCGTCTGTCCACCTTCTCTCTGTTTCTGCACCATCACCTCCTCCTCCTCCTCCTCAGATCTTCCCCCTCTCTAACTTTCTTTTGTCTGTGTGCTTTGACAGAGTGAATGATGTTGATCATTACGAGGCTCTGATGGCTCCGTATCAGATGAAATCCTCCTCAGCGCTCCGTCAATGTCACCGAGAAGCCATTCGGAGGGTAATGGTCCAGCTCCAGCACCCGGATCTTTGTGGAACTTCAGACTAAAAATAACCAATAGACTACGCTCCTATGAACACAGCATTCTGTCAGGATTAGAGGAAAACTTTTACATTTACATTTACGTTACAACTTCCTTGCCAGTTAGCTCACTGTTAGGAGACGGTCAGCGCAGCGTAAAAACTAGAAAGATAAGATCCGCCTTATTGATCCCTGAGGGGAAACTCAGCACAAGTTCAGGAAAAAGTATAGAAATAAATACAAACAACAGTACCATCAACCAGCTGCACAGTTAGAAAAGTATCATATCTACAATCCTGATTTAAACTAAAAAAGTTCCCCAGTTTGATCATTAAATATCTTCATCTGAATTCAGGTTGTAAAAGATTTGCAAATCAATGCATTCTGCTTTTAATTACATTTTTAATCAAGCAGTAACCTGCAGGTCTGCACAGTGCAGTAAAGCTGCTTCTTTCTACTGGCTGCAAAAAGAAGTCTGATAAACCCAACTTCTTATGTGATTTATGACCTCAGCTTATTTTTTCCTACAAGTTTATGGTCTCAATCTGTAGTTTCAAGTCTTCTTCAATACATCATGAGATTCATTTTAGTATAATACATGATAAAGTAAGGTTTGCTTTGGCGAGCGGTGACCATGTGGCTGCCAAGCTGCCAACATAGACGTATATAAAGATGGACAGTGAGACAATGGTTGTGCACATGCTCAGAAACAAACACTACACACATGCACAGATCACGAGTTGCTTGTTTTAAGAGTGAAGCTTATCTACGATGGCACCATTGTCACTTTTTAGCCGTGATCTCAGATATAAAATAGCAGCCCTCTTGAGTGTGTTTTTCTTTACATCCTACAAACCTGTTTAAACCAGTTTCATCCTCTGCTAACACACATTTTACAGAGACAAATGTGAAAAATTGTGTTCACCACTAAGACGATTGTCTTCATGAACATGTGGTTAAAAAGCTTAAGCGTGCGTCTCCAAGACGGAGAACTGCAACAGTGCACAAACTAATTAGTGACGTCACAGCGGCTACATCCACTTCCTGTATTCAGCCCAATAATAGGACAGAATAATATATAATATGATTGTAATGAAACAGAGAATACAGCTTCATCCAAAGGTAATAAAACTGCCAACCAGCACCTGAAGCTCACTAACTAACATGTTCTTTGTTAACTCAATCCTCTCATCAAACTCTCACATCAAGTTCAGGACGATATTCTGCATCTTTTCTCTGTTTAAGTGACAACATCCCTCCAAAAAGCAGAGATCTCCTCCTCCGACCAAAGTGAAATGTCTAACAAGAGGAGATGCTGTAATCTGTGGAGGATCTGCCAGGAAATCCTGCACGAGTCCCAGCAGCCCAGAACAATAAGTTAGAGAGCCGCGGGGAGCTCTGAACCCCGATAGCTCTGATTCATAGACGACCCGCCGCTACAGTCAGGCGGGATGAAGAGCAGCCATGTCTGAATTACCTGCAATATACCGTCTGTGACAGCAGAGCCGCGGCTCTTAGCACATGATGAATGAAGAACGGTCACTGGGAATCAGAAAGCATGTCTGAGACTCAGAGCATAACGACTTTTTAATGTTTAATTAAGCAAAAGCCTCCAAAATCTGCTATAATACAACAACTTTCAAAACAACTTTTGTAGAAAATTGGACAGTTTGACCTGCAGATGTTGTTGTTTTAATGAATTAGTCGCAGCGGACGAAACAGAATAAATACAACTTTAACAGTTAATGAAATAAACTTAAAGAAAATGTTGGAATATTACGTATCTGGACTCATTCATCTGCAATTATTTTGTGTTATTGTAATGTAGAAATATGATGTTTATAGCTGCAAGGGACCAGAAAACCCAGACATATGAAGCAGGAGGCCGGTGTTGGAGTCCTGCAGTGGATTTGTGTCTGAAAAGTTATTTTCACCTGATCTTAATCGAGTGGTTTTGGTGCCAAACTGTAAAGTTTTAAAGTATCGTCGGTATTTAACACAGCAGTGGTCACATGTTTGCAGCTTGGTTTCAGCGTCAGTAATCACGCAGGAAACAGGTTGCAGCAGTTCAAACATTCATGTATTGTTGGTTACACAACATTGAAATTTAATGTTATCTGCAGTTTGCAGCATTTATTCCAACATTTCCAACTCGAGTCAGAAATGTGCATGATTTGTGCTGAGTGATCTGAACTCTGCAGCATGTGAAAAGTTGCATTCTTTACATCTTACAAACAAACCTCACAGTGCATGAATTCTGACTTTTTACAAATCTACATCATGTTGTACTTATTTCTGCACACTTTTTATCTGTTTATTGCAATTAAATCAAACCAAAAGTGTTTCTTCAGGCATGCTAAGCTAAGCTAACCTGCTGAGAGAGACATCAAACATCTCATCTCACTGTCTGCAAGAAAAAAGACAAAACAAATAAGTCAAACTGCCACAATCCAACCTAACACTAAAACCTTATATAACGTGTTGTTATATGTCTGATATTTATTAAAAAGCTGTGATTACCTTCAGGTTTCCTGGTTGTTGCATATCATCCTCTCATCCTCTCATCTCTCTACTGAGAGCTTTGTAAAAAGGCATAAAAGGCGACTAAAGTGGGATTGTTGCACACAGTAATTGTGTGTTTTCCGTCTCCGTGGATGTGCGTTCATGTTATTTTGAACCACGGTGAATCCCAAAGCGTTACTTTTTGAACCGCCACAATCAAAGACAGAAGCAAAGAGAGAGTTTTCCATCAGATGCAGTTATTTTTAGCGAACTTAGTTGCTGCAATTCACCTGGGCACCCCGGGGAGAGATTCACAGCACCCCGATACCTGCGGACGAGGAAAACAATCTAACTCGGAGTCTGGGAGTGGGAACATTTAACGGGAGATTGCAGACGATTTCACCGTTGAGGGAACTCGTGGGGGTTTGGTGGTGGGCGGATGGCGGTTAGCAGTTGCCTAGGCCACAGCTCAGAGTCCCCCCGGCCCCAACAACACCGCCATCTGAATCCAATCCACGCTCTGACGGATTGGGAGGCAAATTGACAGTGTCAGATTTCATATCGCAGCGAGCTGCAGAGAGGCCAGGAGCAGGAGCGAGGTCTAATAAAGAGAGGACGGTGAGTCTAAGGGCGGCGGGGGAGCCGAGTGTGTGTGTGTGCAGCTGCATGCAGATGGACTGACACCTACATGAGATGAAGAAAAACAGCATCGGGCCACTGCCCATGAGCCGCCGTTACACAACCTCTGTGCAGAGGGAGCAGACGCAGCCGTATTGGAAAGCGTTGGCAGTGACTAAGCTGGTGTGTCAGTCTGGGGTTGTGCGAGCCGCCGGCTACTGCAGCTCAGACGGGAGTGATGAGAGCAACAGAAGAGCCATATGTCAACCAGCAGGAGCAGCCCGGAGACAACAGCACCCACCACTCATGTGACGCCATGTGTGTTTGTGTGCATGGGAGAAATTCTCTCAGGATCCTCTGCAACACACGAGGGAATCAGGAGAAAGAAGGTTTCTGCTGTTTTCACAGCTGAGTTTGCTTTAACGGTTGTAATCTGCCCTCTAGTGGCTGCAGGCAGGAAAACCACTGCTGAGTAATAATCAGCTTTATCCAACAGGAATGTGAGCACATAGAAGGGATCTGTCTGTTTTTTTGCATTGCTCTCAAAGAACGTGGTGCAGAAATAGACAGAGAGCTAAAACAAAGACAGCAGAGCTGAACTTTTAACTTGTACAAACACGTAGGTGTAAAGGGTAGATCTGAACAGCAACATACAGACGGTTTCCAAGCAATCAAACAGCTGCAGAGTGCAAATATGCTGGAATTTAATCATCTAACACAGGTTACAAAGTGCACAAGAGTAAAACAGGCAGTAATTCAAATGTAATGCATATATGAACACGTAAAGCAACGAGTCAACAACCAGAGAAAACCTCACAATTATAAAAAAAAAAAA
>CAFUXE010000505.1:164130-176822 GCA_903364295.1 Serranus cabrilla
GGTTCTCTCGGTGCCGCTCAGAAGATGAACCGACTCTCAGATTCTTCACATCGTCGACCCCCAAAGTCTGATTCTGTAAAAGCTCATTTCTGCCAAAAACACCCTGAAATTCATTAAAAACAGAAAAATATCCTCAAAATAATAACAAAGTGCATCAAATTAACTCAACTTGCTCAAAATTGTAGCAAAATAACAAGAAACCTTCTATTATAAGTCATTAATTTGAGAAAGTTTCTGTTATTTTGTAATACTTTATCAGTTTTTCAATATTTTGTGAAACAAAGTCATTATTTCTGGAAAGTTTTTTATTATATTATTATTTTTTAAATAGTATTTTTAGAATGTCACCTATCTGAGAATTACACAATATTTTGTGAAACTAAGTTATTATTTTGAGAAGTTTTCCCAAGATTGTTAATTTTTATTGTTAATATTCTAAGTTAAATTTCAAGAAAATCACAGATTTGATCAGATATGAAGTTATTATTTAGAGAAAATGTCTCATTATTTTTGCAGTAATAGTATTTTGAGAAAGTTTGTCATTATTTCGAGAAGGTTTCTCATAATTTTGTAATTTATAATTTTGGAAATTTTCACAAGATTTTATGATACTTAGTGATTTCTTTCTACATATTTAATTATTATTTTGAGAAAGTTAATTATTTTGTGATAATAAGTCATTATTTTATTAGTTTTTCAACACTTTCATTATTTGGCAAATGTTTTGCAATTTGAGAAACAACATTTTTTGCAATATTAAGTCCTTATTTCTCTAAAGTTTCTCAATATTTTCTGACACTAAGTTCTTTTGATAAAGTGTCTCATTATTTTCAGGGTTTCTTGTTTTTTTTCTTTCTTTCTTGTCTTTTTCTGGCAGAAATGAGCCTCTAGAGAGAAAAACACGCCTCCGGCTCTGAAAGTGATTGCTAACGTTGAAGTGCAGCGTCTCATTGATTGCTGCTCACAATCACTTCAAGTAGTCAGCTGTTAGTTTCTGTGTGATGTATTCAACCGTTTTCTTCAAAGTTTTCTTCAACAAGAGCCAATCTGCACTCAACAAATCCAAACTTTCCTGACGTGAGCTACATCTGTATGATTTCATTAGATTCTCTATAAGTAAACAACAATAAATCATCTTATAGGTGCAATAATTAAAGTCCTCAGACTCGTTCCAGGTGGATGGCTTCCAAAAATAACATTTAGAGAAATTAGTGTATGGTTTATGTTCGGCTACAGCTCTACCCCGAATCTAAAGTATGATGAGAAAAATATAATAAATGCAGCAACAAAGAGTTTGTGTCATCTAGTGTGAGGAAAATACATTCGAATGCTTCTAGAACATTTACCAAAAAGATATCAGAGCAGCTTAGTAGCACATTATTACCCCAAAACACACGTTTAATTAAAGGACAAGGTCGCTTCTCTCCCTCTTTTTCCTGATGTCAACAAATCCCATAAAAAATAACAGTAAACTTTTTAAAGTTTGTCAGTTTTAGCAAATACAGGAATGTTCTCCGGCTCTGAATTCGGTGTTTAATGAGTAAACAAAAAAATAAACTACAGTTACGCTTCGAATTTTCTGTGCAAACTATAAAGTTTTTGGTGCATTTTTTTTAAAATGTCTAAATGTGTCCTGATTCAACCGTTATATCTTTAAAATGTATGCAAAAACATTTGCTTGCAGTTTTAAACACGTGGTTAATTTTGTGAAACAAAACTACTTGGTTAGGTCTAGAAAAAAAGATCATTTTTGGGGGTAAAAATAAACCAAAAACGTCCTCTCTACGCAGACTTTATCGCTCTTTATACTCTTTATTCTGGAGGCTGCCACCGAAAAGAAGCTGATAAATGAATTATAGAACAAAACGGTACAAATACTGAATGACAACAGTATGTTCTTGGATATTTAAATTAATTTGACTTTAAGGGTCCACACAAGTTAAAAATGTTTCAACTCGTGAAGAGATTTGAGATTATTTACTTAATATTTGCGCAGGTAAAAGAGTAAAAGGTGCAAAACTGCAAAACTGCAAAACTGCGTGAATAATTAAAATAATGCTGCATTCACTGCTTGTAGTGTTGGAGCAACCAGAAACATTTAAAGACCAGAAAAAATCATATAAAAGTGTCCGCAAACTTGGAAAGTCGACGAAAATTACTTTAAAAAGTTGGAAATTAAGAAAGTTATTTACACCATTTCCCATAAAGTTGGAATATTTTTTAATTTTCAGACACAATCCTGTTTGTTCCCATTTAAATGCATCAGAAATCAGGATGATTAAGAATCTGTCAAGAGGTCATCACACAATATGCACAATAATTTAATGGAAAGAGGTAAAAAAAAAATATTTTATTCCAACTTTAGGAGCAACAGTGTATTAACACTTAGCTTAAAAACCAGTCAGTTAAAATGATATTTTAGTGGTTTTAGCAAATAATCAATTGGTGTTCAAACGCTGTGAGTTCATGAACACACCAGAGTCAAAAGAACAACTTCCCAGCGTGAGTGTTTAAAAAAACAAACAGCACCTGAATGCACCACAACACCAGCAGAGAACACACCTTTAAACAACTAGATGGGGACTATTTTACGCTGCGGAGTAACACGTATCTGGTGTATTATTGAGACTTTACAGCAATAGGCTGATGTTTATGGGATAAACATAAGTAAAAATGAAAGTATCGATCTGTCTTTTTATGGGATTTGTTGAGAAAAAGAAAAACGAACGTCTCTCATCCTGGAAACCTGCTCTGTGATTTCTATTCTGATGTTACTGGATCCCATCAAACAGCTACAGCTGCTTGGCCAGAATAAATTAGCACCTAAAATCAGCAGAGGTAATTAGACACACACACACATGCTCACCTTACAAAAACACACACACAGACACACACACACACAGACAGACAGAAAGCATGATGAGTTCATAAACTCACATGTAATCGAGAATGTCATTGGCAATGTATGGAATATTAATAGTGATATAAGTATTTGTATATATTTCCTTTTGATTCTGTACTTTTTTTTTCCTTCATTGGTTTCACAATCTGCTCTCAGATTTATCGTCGACTTGCTCAAAAAGCGCCCGTTACTTCGTCTCACTCTCTCTTTCTCAGGAACAGACAGTGCACAGAGTGAAGGAGCGTCAGTGTGAGCCGACAGTCTTTTCTTACGACCTAAACCTCCACTTTTAGTTCACTACGCTGCAGTTTGGGGCGTGAAGTGATGTGCTAGCAGTACAGTGTCTGTTTGGGAGTGAGATGGCGGCTGTGGGCGGTTTAGCTCCGGGGCAGCAGGCCCTTCTTGTAGGCCAGCAGGCCGGCTGCCGTGGCGACGGACAGGACGGCGGAGACGCCGGCGAGCCTGACGAGGCCGCACACGGACGGCAGGTTTCTCTCCCAGAAGCTGGTGACGAAGGGGAGCGCCGGGACGTCCTGTAGGAGGACACGAGTCAGAAGTATTCAGCCAATTAAAAATACAAGAATTCAAGATCTTATGGAGCAAATAACTGCAAGACTGCAAAACTCATTTATGGACAAATTGTCTTCAATTTAAGATTATATTTCAGAGTCAGAGTTTTTCTTCTCATTGTAATCCTGTTTGTCTTTATTCTATAATCAGTTTATCTACACTGTACCTGTTATATTTCTGGACATGTTTCTAAAGATTTTAAATAAAACAAGTAAAAAAGAAAAGTTTCCCTCACCTGAGACTCAGGCTCCTTCTGCCAGATCTGACTCTGGTGGATTTTATTCATCGCACACAAGATCTGCAACAGAACACATCAACATTTATTCATTTCAACATGTTTCACCGTCCAAACTTCTCAAACATCTCCTGGAAAAACATGTAAAGTTGGTGCATCAGTGAAAATGTTTACATGAGATCTACTTTAATGTCAAACTTGTTCGTCTTTCTTTCAAGTTTTTCAGGTTCATCACAGATTGATTAACCGAATGAGAGTTTTTTTGTACGTAACTGACCAAAAGACTTAAAATCAGCTTTTAAACTTGTTATTATTTAAGATTATTTAAGATGATTCTACTTTCCTCAGACTTCAGGAGTCTTTTGTCACCGTTAAAATCATTGTGTCTTGACTTTTTTTTAACAAATTATATTTATATAATAATCCAAGTCTGTTGGGTCCTCTATGGGCCTGGATGATATTTTGTCCAAGAAGTTATTGTGATAAACAATATTATTGGGATATTAAGTCAAACTCTCAAAAATGATTCTGATTGATTGTTTATTCTCAAACTTTCTGAACCACATAGTAACGACAGGATCACTTTTTTAAGAGAGTGACGACGTTTTTGGTGTGTGTGAGTGTTAAAGTTGTGTTTGCTTGTGCGCTGATAATAGTTCCAGGTGAAAAATGCCCCAAAAATATTGGAAAGTACTTGAAATATCATGAGGTTTGTCATTTATAATGCAACAAACAGGATTATGATGCAATTGCACCCTTTCAAGGAAAAATTTACTTTTAATTCTTCATATTATTCTGCAGTATTTTGTGCATGCATGCTTTAAAGTCATGCATGTGTAGCACAGCTGCAGCGTATTAGTTGCTGACACTTTCACCTGTTTGCATTGTTTTAAAAAGAGAACAAAGAGTCTTTGTCTTTGTAGTTGTCATGTGTTTAGATATCGGTGACCTCTGACCTCTCGGGCCGCCCTCTCTCCAGCCTGCACCGCTCCCTCCATGTAGCCGCTCCACTCTGTGGCCGTCTCCGTCCCTGCAAAGTACAACCTGCCGACGGGCTCCCGCAGCACCCTGCACACAGGAGGAGACGCAGCACACACGCCCGCCGTCTTTATTTAAACACAACGAGATATTTAACATCAGGACACAATGTTTACCCAGAGAAACTGGGACTCACCTGCCGAACTGGGTGAGGATTCCCGGGGGGAAGTAGGCGGTGTAGCAGCCTCCGGAGTACTGCTCCTCACACCAGTTCTTCTCCTCGTAGTGCACCGGCTGACAGACACAAAACACACGTGAACATTAACTGGTGCAGCACTTAACTTTAACTTTAGTCTGAATCCAAACTCACATGCAGAGCGTCCTCCGAGCCCAGCACTCTGGAGTAGATCTCACAGATCTTCTTCAGCCTGAAAGCAACAAGAAACCGTTTGGATTGAGTCGTTCCTGCAGGTTGTGAGAGTTTATTTGAACATTGTCTCCTCTCACCTCTCCTCTTTGGTCAGCCCTGATAGCTTCCTGCACTTACGGGCCAGAATGAATCTGGAGGAGACAAACAGGAGGAAAGTTACATGCATGAATCACTCAGATGCACAGATTTTGCCTGCAAGCAATTAAGGAACTTTTGTTGCACTAATTGATCATTTCCTCCTTTCTTTGCATACTTTCCTACTCACGTTTTGTGCTGTGAAATATTAATAATGACGATGAAAATGCAATAAACCTTCATTTTATAGTTTTTAAATGGCTACACTTATTAAAAAGGGTTAGATGGAGCCTTAAATACAACTAAATTAGACTAATATCCCCACATGCACACAGCTCTGCATTAGTTTTTATTATTACCTTTCAGACTCAGCAGAAGGCGGCAAATATCCCCAAACACATGTGCATTAAATGAGGGCTGGTGAGCATCTAAATAGATGGATTACTTTATTCATATCCGAAGGGAAATTAGGTAAATATGTACGCAGAACATTTTTTTGTTATGTGTAAAATGATCTAAACTGAAACTTACTGCAGTAAAATGTCATGCTTTTAATTTGAAAAGGGGCTTTTATTTCTTGTTTTTTGAAGTTTCATTTACTTCAATAATATTATAACATTCATTTCTTTCAGTTTAAGAGTGTCAATAATTTTTTATTGCTACTGTATTTCTTATTCTTTCTTTCTACTTCTGTCTGCAGTTTAATGTTACCTGTTACCTGTCAGTGGCTTGTTGGTTTGCAGCCCTTTGATTGGTTTATTGGGGTCTCATGTTAATTGCAAATTGCCTGACAATTAAGATCCAGTTTCAGATCATAATCTGCAGAAAGATTTTCTTATTTTTCCTCTAGAAAAATATAAAAACACTGCATTGCTGACACACTCAGTGAATGGTGCATAATCATATTATTATGTGTGTGTGTGTGCAGCTCAGTATTCACCCCATGATGCACGGTACCGTCCCGTCAGGCTTGGTGTCGTCCAGCGTCAGACCGATGGGAACTCCCTCCTCCTCGATCACCATGCTGCCGCAGTAACCTGCACACACACACACAACAGAAAGAGTGTGAGGTATAAAAACAGGACACACACTCCATCACGCTGTCTCTCCGCCTGCTGCTCACCCTTTTTCCTCCAGAAGTTGTCCCTGTAGTAGACCATGCACTTGATGACGGAGCCCATGGGGACGCGGTGGATCAGCTGGTTCCTGAGCGGCGGCAGCTCGGGGTCAAAGTGCATCTTCAGGTTCAGGCTGGGAGGCGTGGCCACGATCACGTACTTAGCCTGAGAAAAAACACAAACAGATTAAAGCAAAGAGAAGGGGAGCAAACACAGACACAGACACAGTGTGAGCTGCAGGATGTAAAGGAACCAGCAGGTGGCAGCAGAGAACAAGATTCAGACTGAGTCTCTGTGTTTCTTCTTGTTTCTCAGGATCCAGAATCAAACTGTGAAACTCTCTCATCACACTGAACATCTTTAATCTTTAAAAAGTTACTCAAGACCAACATGTTTGGACTTTTTATTAGTGTTTCTTATTATTTAGAATTATTACATGTAAAATCTGTCTATATTAAATCATTGTGTCTTTTATCATTTTAAATGAACTATTATGTTTTATGTTGTAAGCACCTAAAAGGTGCTAGAATAAAAACATATTATTATTATTATAATTAATAATAATAATAACGATTATCATTATTGTAATTATATTATTATTATTACCATCATCATCATTATTATTGGTATTATTATTATTATTATTATTATTATATAATCTCTTCTCTAACAAGGACTTCAAACCAATAAAAAAATGTGACAAATTTTCCTTAACTATGAGAAATTCATGATTAATTGATTAATTAAACATTTTAATTGATTGACAGCCTGTGAGATAATGGATAATTTGACTTCCTTTGGGTTTGAACTGTGTGATTAAACTGAATAAAAACATCTGAGAGTTTATTTCTTTGGTGGAAAAACTTGTGAAACATGTCAAAGAGCCCAAACTAACTCTGATTTTATTTTCTTAAGGAGGTGATAACAAACGATGTTCTCTTCCTCCTTCTCATTCCATCTTTGTATTGTTTTGTTGTTCAGACAATAGCTACATAAGTCCAGTGTATTATTATTATTATTATTCATGTCTCCTCCCTGTGCTCCGTCCTTACTGTGTACGTCTGTTTGTCCAGCGTCTCCACCACCACCACGTCTCCCGTCTGGTCGATTCTGTAGACCGGAGACTGCAGCTTCACCCGCTCGCCCAGCTCCCTCGCCATGCACTCACTGATCTGACTGGCGCCGCCTGCGAACTTCCTCTCCTGCAGGAAGAGAGAGAGAGAGAGAGAGAGAGAGAGAGAGCAGGTCAGTCAGCACAGAGTGCAGACGCAGCAGCGCTGGTTTTTCTTTTCATGCTCTGCTTGCAGGACTGCCTCATATTAAATTGGGTGAAATTGCTTCTATCCAGTCTGATCCTGCTCTCAGTGCGACTCTGCCAGCATAATAAAAGCTACATTTAGAGGCTGAGCTGATTCATCCCCAGTTATCCTCAGTCCACCCTCGCTCTCTCTCTGCTTCACTGCTAAATTCAACATCTTCCAAACCAAGAGCAGCATGTGTCGACAGAGCTGAGGGGGCGTGAGATAAGCAGTGACCTTTTCCTTATGGTTAGTGTCAACATCCCTCTGCCCCCACAGACGGGAAACACCTCGTGTGTGTTCGTCTGTGGAAGAAAATGATGAGCTGAAACGTAAAACACGGTGGTCTGTGTTTGTGTCTGTGTTTAATTTTTCAGCTTCAGTGGAAAGCTGAGAGTAAAAAACACCAAATGCAATATTTAAATCCTTATATAACCGTCTTCTTGTACCTCTGCGTCTTGTTTTTTACATAAGTTGCTGTGACGTCCTCAGTGTCAGATAAAAAAAGGATCAAAACTCATATTTTCAATCAGTTTATCAGTCCTTATTAAAAATACCACAGTTTTTATTATTTTTCATAATTTTAATCTTTAAAGTGGCAGTTTGTTTACGTAATGTCACTGTTGTTTTTTAGGTAGAAAAACTAACAAAACAAAATGCTATGGGAATCAATTTTTTTGGGATATACAAATGATGGGCAACGACACAGATTTTTTATTTTTGTCAGATATAAAAAACAAAAATAAATAAATAAAAACTATTCCCTTACTAAAACTACAATAAAAATGTAATTTATTTTAGAATATTTCTACAATTCCACTGTTATTTTCATTTAAAAAATAAAAATAATAATCATAATATTATAAATAGAAAAAAATAATAAATGTTTCTGTACACTTTATTTTTTGGGAAATTTTCATTCTTCTGATCAATACTTGTCTGTATGATTGGCAACAACTTTGTTTTTGATGCATTTGTATTTTTTTCTATAATTAAGCATCAATACCTCCAGTGGAAACCATGTAAATAACATGTGTTAGCTGCATATGGCAAACATGAAAGAATTGCGTAAAAAATACAAAAAAACTACACTTAACATTGTCTGGCAATGAGAAGAAAAAGTAGTTTTTAATGGGTTTTAACTAGGGATCTTTAGTCCTTAAGGGCAAATCACAGTTTATTATAGACTTATTAAAGGAGCTGAGGTTGAAATGACTTAAATAATACCAAAAAAACTCACATCCAGGCCAAAATATTCCGTATGCATTAACACAACCAAACTGATGAAATATAAAAAATTAAAACATCAGCTTTAGTCCCTGTTTGTATTCTGCACACAGACATGAACAACCTGTGGGAGCTCCAGTGAAGCGGACTGACAGAGAGCTGGCTGCAGCCTCCTGTGTACCTAAACACAATCCCCTTCCTCAGTGGCCATGGCAACAGGGCCGCTCGCCCCCCCCCCCATGGCTCTCCAAGAAAACAGCTTTTGTCAGGCTCATAATTATGCTGCGCTGATCAGCAGCAAACTCAGGTCAACTCGGTTAATCTATCAGGAGGCTGTGGATCTCTGCCCCTCAGGCTGCTCTTCTGCAGAGAGATTCCCTGGAAAGCTTCGAGGGTTTTAATTAAGCATGATTGTTTTGTTGTTTCCTCAAAAGCTGCGTCTCCCGTGAATCTCCCCGGCGTGCGCTCCTGCAGACGTACCTGTCCTCCGTTGGTGGTGGAGAAGATCCTCATGGTTCCTCCGCACTGCTTCACGTACCACAGGAACCACAGAGCCGACACCTCGTGGGGTTCAGAGGTCACGTTCACGTTGACAAACAGGGTGGCGAAGCGGCGAACAGTACTTGGAGAAAGAGAGAACAGTAACAACTCAATACGACCTCAAAATAATAACAATAATAAGACATCTGTGAGATCAAACACAAGATTTGGATGCATTAATCTTTTAGCAGAGCAAGTGAAAGGAGAGGAGCAGGTTGTTCAAAATAAATAAATAATAAATAAAACAAGGGAACACTTTGTGAATGGTGGTTACATAGTAACCTCGGTTCTCTGAGTGAAGAGACGATCTCTGCACTAAGTTACATATTAGAAAACTCAATTTTCGGCTCACAAACAGCTGATTTCAGACGGAAAAAAGTGTAGATTTGTAATGCACAGATGCATTCTGGGTCGGACCAGAGCATGATCTAAACTTTCTGCATCATGCTCTGCTCTGCTTACATGCACTGCTACTTTTTTTGTTATTTTAGTTGCACAATAAAACAAGGAACAGAAAAACAGCAGCAGAAGCAAAATTGTGCAGGAAAGATGCTCCTGGAAGTTTGTTTTGTCTGTGTGTCCGAGTTTAAAAGTTGCATATAAAGTTTGTATAATTTGGTGCATTGGTGCAAGAACAAAGTATTAAACTCTCTGCAATGAAGTCTGTTTCCTTACATGTATATCTGAGACACAAAAAATATATTTAATATATCCGCAATGTTCACAAAACCTTTGCTGCAAGCCTCTGAATATCAACAAAAATGAATAATCTTGACCTAAATAAATAGTTTGACCGAGTTCAGAGGCATGCACAAATGTTCCCACTTATATCAGGTAGGACACATAAATATAATTCCTTGTTTCTTTTGCTACCTGGTCCAGCAGATTTTCTCAAACAGCTGCTGCATGCTCATCTTGTCCCACTCCTCGGCGTGCGGCGCTCTCCACGGAGCCTCTCTGGGGATCTGCAGCAAACACGGCAGCATTCAGTGAAAAAAAAGATCGGACACCAAGAGGAAAAGCAAACAACCAGCTGCTTGCTGTTTTACCTCCTTGCCCATCTCGTCCATCGTCCTCCACAGGTTGTTGAAGTCCAGCAGGACGAGGGGGTTCCACATGGGAGGGAAGGAGCCTTTGAACGGGTACGACTTTCCCTGTCGGAGACACAGAATCAGCATTTTATAACAAGGAAATCTTGTTGGATGAATATGGAAAATGTTGTTTTTTTGCAAGTTACCTAAAAGTTTGTATGCAGACAGTATGTGTCACTTTAAACCAAGCCTAAAAATTATGTTTTCATGCTAGAAAACTGCATCATTAGTGATGTTTAAGGGAAGAAAACTCTCAAACTGAGACACGTATACATATAAAAACAACAAAATATTCATTTAAAATTCTCACTTTCACAGTAATTCACCAATAAACTTCAGATTTTAACAGTGGAAAGTGTCTTTTTTTCAAAGTTAATAACACGTTTAAACTGTTATTTTCTTTTAAACATCAACCTTCTGTTTAAAACTGTGAAAAAATGTGTTTTGTTTGGGCTCGGGTTGTTGGAGACGGACGCTTGGTGATATCAGAGTTTGGCTGCTGGTAAACGTTCAGAGTTAGACTTTAACAGATGCTGGCAGAGAAACAAAGAGTTCTTTCATGAGGTTGGTGACTTTTGTTTTTCAGTGGTTCAAAGTGTCTTTAAATTCTCAGGCAGAAAGACGTCTGTGGAGACACTGTGGAGGCCATATAAATATTTATCTCTCTGTCTGTTGAAGGTCTGTGATGCTGCGCTGAAGAAAGAGAGAAAATATTATGATAAAAAGTATTTATTTGGAGTCTGACAGTGTTCATGTCCTGTGGTGAAGAATATTTCCTGTTGAGTATTTCAGCCAGTTTATCCTCAGGTTTCCTATAACACTAAATGTTTAATATGTATCTGATTGCATCTCATGTTCACTCGCTCGTTAATTTGTTTTGCACGTTTCATTTTCTCTCTTTACTGTGTTGAACTGTGGAAGAGTTTCTCTCCTCTTATCCAGCCTCACACACTCTGACACTGAACTCACAGATATTTCCACCCTGCTGAGGACACATTTTTAAAGAAAAACTCACACTAAAAGTCCCCTTACAGATACTTTAAAGATAGATATTTTGATTAACCTGGTTTCCCCACATAAAAAGTACAAATAACAAACATTGAGAAGGAGCTGGAAGCACATTTTCTGCACAGAAACTCTGGATTAAAGAGCCGTGCACGCTGCAGCAGCCTGCAGCCTGCAGGGGGAGTTAGCTACACGTTCAGGCCTCCAGACTCAGAATGCTAAGTGTAGTTAGCGTCTTTTAGCTCGTAGCTGGCAGTGGCTGTAAAACATTTAGTTACAGTGTGTTTGCATGATCTGTGCTGCAGGTTTCAGGTTTCTTTTACAAGTTTTCATTGGCTCACAAAGTGGTTTATCATCATCTATCTCGCCTGGTGTGTGTATTTATTTTGGAAGAGCACAGACTTCTCCTCCTTTAGACGAGAAATATTGCAAAGATACATTTCAGGGGACATGAACATAAGGGAAACATCCATCTCAGAGGAGGTTTTTCATTAAAAACTGTAAGTATATTGCTGTTTGCATGGTGACCTCCAGCTGACCTGCTGTGTGCTGAGTCAGAATGACACACAGGCTCAGTTTACTGCCCGTTGTGCAACTTTTTACGACTCACTCACAGATTCAGCGTGATCACATGTGATAAGCGTGTCCTCAATAGACGCCTGGACTTTCACTTCATTTCCCAACCTCACCATTGATTTACAAAGAAAGGGATCAAAGTAACTGACACGGACATGGAGGACGTGCAGGTTTTTCCAAGAACTCCACTTCCACCATCAGATTTCTTTGCTTTCTAGTAACTGTGTGTTTGCTGCACTGCATTCAGCCTGATGAGTGCATCTGTTTTAGACTCCAGTAATCACCAGTTTCCCCTGAAAGGAGCAGAGACAGCTCAGCTGTGTGAGACCGACTCTCTCTCTGCAGCAGCAGAGGCCTTCAGGGATCTCTGCTCCTGTTCTGCAGGCTCAGGCTGCACCAGGACTGAGCAGAAACTGGCCTCTTATTATACACCACAGCACGGTGAGATATCATAGTGCTGCTGTCACAAAATACAAGATATAAACATAAAAATCATCCTTAACATAGATATATAATGAGAAGATATCTAGTCTGATATGATGATATCAATATAATATTGACATATTGGCCTTCCCTATAATATTCATAATAATATAAATGATAAAAGTATAATGTAAGAATAAATAATAATAATAATAATAATAATA
>CAFUXE010000505.1:190062-206304 GCA_903364295.1 Serranus cabrilla
CACACACACACACACGGACTCTAAAAGCATCTCTGCTCAAATATTTATCAGTACAGTCATGTGTCGTATCGATTACAGTATCGAAGGAAACAGCAGCTGTTTTCCTCGTCCAGAAAATCCAGAAAATTCTGATCAGATTGTGTTTTTTATCTCGGAGGAAGATTTATTGAAAAACTGAGGCTAAAATGCTGAGAATTAGGTTGAGATGTCAAGGATAAAGTTGACATTTTAGTATTAGTACCAGGCATTATAAAGAATATATATCAGTAAAGAATTTCAATCTTTTTTGTTTTAACTTTGCAGCTTTTCTACCTCAAATACTCTCCAACCCAAATTCCTGAGAGCTGAGAGTGTAAATAAAACATTATTTCTGCAGAATATTACTTCAGGAAGATTCACATGATGCTCCGTTTGACAGGAGAATGTTGAATAAAACACATTTCCAACAGTCGGTGTGATGCCAGGCTGCTAAATCCTCAGTGTGACATTTTATTTCCGTGTGTGTGTGTGTGTGTGTGTGTGTAGCTGAGTGACATGCGGCCTGAGAAGCTGCGTATCGATCCGGAGGGAGGAGACATTTACAGGACGCCTCGTGTCCTCGCCGCCGAGACACTGATTGGATGTTTACGGGCAACAAGCTGAGGAGCGATATTGACAAGCGATTACACGGACGCTCGAAACTCAGACGGACAGACGAGAGAAAAGAGCAGCCGGGAGAGAGAGAGAGAATAGTTCACACTGAGTCTGAAGATGCTGCTGCTACATGACTGTTTATACCAATAAAAGCCTCGACGACACGACCTGATAGTTATTTTTTCACTTTGAAAATGTGGCTGTTTCACATGGACAGGTTAGAGACTCTTTGCACTCTGAAACAGTGAAACAATGCAGTGAATAACACTTCCTGCTTTCTTCTTCTTCAGTAGCACAGATATCTTGATGTTTTGTAGATTTTTTATCTTGAGATGAATCACAGAATCTCTGTATCCTGAGACTGTTGTTGCTGATTAACTCATCAGCTGATTGATTGTAGAGATTTAGTTCTGATGAAGTTAAAATCAGTTATTGATCAACGATCCACTGTAGCTTCAGATTGAATCAATCTTCTCATCATGAAAGCTAACAAGCACGTGACTCTCCCTTTACTGCAACAGGTCCTGAATCAGTTTGCTGTTAGTTTGCACACACACACACACACACACACACACACACAGACACAGACAAAGCTCTCAGATAACACAGAAACAAACAGCAGCAGCGTTTCCCACTGAGCCACCAGGACTTTGTGCTGTGCAAACATCCATTAGATACATGTGGCTCTTTTCACAATCACTGTCATCATTTATAAGATTAACGCGGCTGAGATTACAGCTGCACAGTTCTCATGGCTTTACCTGCTGCACACACACAAACACACACACACTGCAAACACACAAAACCTGCAGATGAAACACACATCTGATGATCCAGCTGCAGCTCAGACAGCAGCTCTGCAGTTTGCACAGCTGGACACAGACGGTGCTGATAGTGTTGATATTAATTAGACAAACGGTCAGAAAAGATTCATGACCAACCAACAGTTTAACCTGCATTCTGTCTAACGTCCAGCAGGGGGCGACTGCTCTGCCACAAGAAGAAGTTAATGAGAAAATGATTCAGTAAATATTCTTATAATGACTTTATGCTCTTAATCATTAGTATCAAGTCTTCTTAAATAAAGCATAATGTTAATTTAGTAACTTATGACCCCATTTAGAGTCAAACAGGCAATAAAACGGGAGGTTTTCATCAACTCTGAGTCTTTCACAGAGTGTTTCAGCTCATTAAAGTAACATGTTGGCCACTTTATTCCTTTTTTAAATTAGATGTTATTTAACTTTATTCACCTTATTTAAATATGACCTTTGTGCCTTTAACACTATTTGAGTTCCTAGTGACTCCAGTGTTTTATGCTCATATGTAATGGTCATGAAAATGAGTCCTGAATGTGGAATATGTGTTGAATTTAATTGCTCAATAAAAAAAGATTTTTTCTAATTCACAACGAAAACAAATAGATTCACAATGGGGATTTTAAAAGATGTAAATAAGACAGCAACGTTCCTGAAACAGCATGAAATCAGAACTTGTTTATGAAAGAAGAATTATTACGCTGTGACTGAATTATGGGCCTTTTAATGTTTATTTATTTTATCTAATAAATGTTATTTCTGGTTATTCTGGCCTCCTGAAATAATACAAAATCATTGGCAGGAGATAAAATATTTGACCGCTACTAACCAAACTAGTAGATTACTTCAGCTCCACCATCCAGTCCAAATATGGTCAGAAAAAACAAGATGGCGACGGCAAACTGTGGGTGATGTCGTGGTTATAACAGTATCTGTGTGTAACCGTGAAATTCCCTTTAAAAATATCAGATTTCCTGAGAAACTTCAGTTAGTATTTTTGTAATAATCAGTCAGGATGATCTAGTTATTCCTCAGCCTTCATGACTTTCAGAGAGAAAGAAAACAGAGTAAAGTTCAGCCGGGACGGAGGAGACGGGACCCTCAGAGGCGACAAGAGAAGCTGTCATCTTTCCTGTGTCTCACACACACATTACTGCTTCCTGTGTGTGTGCTGGCACTGGTGTCTGTCTGCAGAGCTGCTGTGTTTGGCTCTGACCCACATCTCTGAACTGCAGCACTGTTCTACAGAAACAACTGGCACAAAGACGCTCAGACAGACGCACCAACTGCAACATTTTCTCACTGGTGCCACGTCCTGATCGCTCCTTCACCTCACCTCCTAAATCTGCAGTAACACACATTCTTCTGGCTACTAGAAGGAAATCAAGATAACTCATCATCTTTTCAGATAACATGGTAAATGATTTAAACACCCAGCAGCTGCAGAGCAACACGATCATTCATCAGTCGTCATGTTTAAATCCAACGTTCACTCTGTTTTTGCTCCTCCAGCTCCTGAGGGAAATCTGTCTGTTTAGCTGCTAAACGCTCCTCCGTGTTCACTGAGTCTGTTTACGGCTTTCTCTCTGGAAACGACACCGTGTGAGTGAGTGAGTGTGAACCACAGCAGTAAAACATGGTGCCAGGCTGATAAACAACGAGCTGAAAGTCAGGAGCTGCAGGTTCTTTATTCTCTGTAGGTCGATTGCATCATTTTCACATTGTTTTCACATCGTTACCTTATAAAAATATCCATTGAAGCTGAGAACAGTAAAGCTAAAGCAAACAACGAGCCCAACACACCCATCATATGAGTGGACCACTCCTGTCAAACCTGTCTCATAACCTGTGTGCAGCCCTGTGAGACTTTACACTGTTTTATAATGTATAATCAACTCAGCGACTTATTCTCTGATGAGTGCAGATTCTGCAAGTCAGCAGCCGTTTTATCACCTTAGCTCCACATACACACCTCTTAACGTCTGATGTCTGCATGCACATATTTACAGTTTGACTCAACTCGAATCAACTCTCTTTCAGTTCCAGGTCCTTTTCTATATTTCAGATATGTAAATCTCTGAATGCAACACTTTCTGAGTCCTTTTATCGCCGACAATGTTTGTATTTGTTAATAGTATGGAGTAGAGTATGCAGTGACTTTTAAAAACTGCAGGTTTATGCAGGATGCTCTCTCTACCAAAAAAGAATCAGACACTATCAGCAGCCTTTTTCAACCTAAAACCAAAAAAGAAGCTGCGTTTTTCTGTGCAGACTTATTTTTTCTTCCAACAGTGAATCTATGAAACCAATAACACTTGTAGCTTGTGCATTTGGTGCTTTGTGTGCTTATTCAAGTGATGGTTTGTGCGTACTGCATTGATGCAAAAACACTATTTTTGCATGCATTATCTGTTTTTGCATGAGATGTATAATGTTCTGCTGGTCGGGCATAAGGGTATGTGCAAAGTTTTGCAACAATTGTCTGTAGTTTCAAAGATTGTGGCTAAAAAGTCAGGAAAAACTGTAATGAGGACGTGTTTGGTGACCTTCGATGAGTACTACCAATAAAAATTAGCATTATTATAACAGATAACTGATGGCAGGAGCTACAGAACAACGAAAAACTTAAATGATAAACAGTATTTTCCTTTAAACACGAGTGTAGATTTAGATGCAGAGTGCAGAGGTGCCAAGTTTGTGCTAAAGATTAAAAGCGTGAGATACCGGACATGCAGCAGTGCACCGTCTGCAGGATGCATTTCACATCCAAATGATATAAGCAAACATATTAAATAAGTAAACAGAGTCACGCTGCTCTGCCTGTAGAGCAGGTGCACACACACGGTCCTGTGCATGTGAGGAATCCTTCCCAGAGTTAAACTGGAGCTGCGCCCTTCACGGAGGTGATTTGGCACCTCAGACGTGGAAAATGTCCTCCAGAGAACTCACCCGCAGTTTCTATTAAGCGAGTTGTA
This sequence comes from Serranus cabrilla, assembly GCA_903364295.1. Lineage (NCBI taxonomy): Eukaryota > Metazoa > Chordata > Actinopteri > Perciformes > Serranidae > Serranus > Serranus cabrilla. Next base: position 194,489 of record CAFUXE010000505.1, read on the forward strand.
ATTTTACAGCCATTTAACTTTATGGCCGACTTCTCTGGGTGAAGGTCTGAGCAGGGCGGGAATCCAGCAGAGTTTATAGGCCCACAGCCCGCCGAGTGCAGCCAAGGTCTCTAAATCTTCCACTGCGCGCTTTATTGGGGGTAACTGCATTGGACTGCACTGCAAGGTTGAGTCAGGAGCAATAAGTCCAGGCAGCCACTTACTTTCTCACTCTGCTCCATTCCTCTTTCCAGTTCTCTATTTACTCTCCCTGCAAACACTCGTTTCTCCTTCCTCACTTCTCACACATTCTTATCTCTCTGCCTCCTTTTGTTTCTCAGTTTGCCTCATTTGATTTCCCACATCCACAGCTGCTGAAACATAACAGGAAGAAGTGGTTCCCTGCTTCTCTTCCCCATTACTTCTGCTTCTTTTCGCTCTCCTCCCCCTCTCCTCCTCTTCCTCGACATCCTCTCTGCTGCTGGTTTGATAACAGGCTGTCACAAGTGCTTACTGTTTGCTCAGAAAGTGCTGGCTGCCCCTGCAGGGCCACAGAGCTGCCGGCGGGCGGCTGGCAGGCAGGAAAATGACAATTGCATTTGCAGGCAAAGGGAGAAACAGAGAGGAGCACAGGGAGGAGAGAGCCTCCTTCTCCCCCCGCGTTTCATCCGTCCTTTGATTGGACAGTGATTGTTATATGTGGAGCTCATTGCGAGCCAGTAAAGGGCAGCGGTAAAAACAAATGGTGTAATTACAAGATCCTAATGTGACACGAGGGAGGAGAGCAGGGCCGCAGGAAGCCAGCGGGGGCCGCCTCGATTAAATTAACTTGTTTCTGTAGCATTTGTTTTTCCTGTTTGACTGGTATTTGAACTGACACTGACCTAAATTCTTCACCGTGTGACAGACAGACGGACGGACCGGCGGCCCTGACAGCAGCGTGGTCAGGGAGAGGACAGGGGTTCAGACGCTGTCGGACAAAACAACAACAGGCTGCACGGCGAGCTGACAGGCTTTACATTCCTCAGCTGAACTTTGACCCCAAAACACTGACTGCTCATCTGCACAAGTGGTGTAATCTGAGGTGTAACCAGAGCTTTAAATGGTGCCGAGCTGCAGAAACGTACGGAAACACGCTGCAGCTTAACAAAGCTGACACAAGACTACACATCACTGATCGGCTGAGTTTTTAAGAGTTCTTCACATGTTTCTAACGTTACAATCACTGTTTTAAACATCACAAACTGCTCCCTGTAAGCACTGAAACCCTTTGCTTAAGGTTAGGAAACAAAACAAGGTTCAGGCTTATAAAATGTGGTGATGCAACAGGACACAGACATCCTCCATCCCCCGTGTGAATATGTGGCTTTTACATTGCTTCAACTACAAACTACAGCGAATACTTTCCATAGGAAAATCATGAGATTCTGCTCCAAAAACAGAATAATAAAGACTAAATGTAGCGCAGGGAGAAACAAAAACATGCAACTGAAGGATAACTTCTCGCTGAAGAAGGGAAGATGAATAAATACTTTGGTTTAGGGCCAAAATACATTTTTACTCCTCTGAAGCCGTGTGAAGCATCAGAGCTCTCAGGTGGTTCAGGTCGGCTTTCTGTCCACAGAGTCGAAAACTAAACAGGAAGTTCAGTTTTTCAATTCCACACGTCTCAAAAAACTCCAAGAAAACTTCCAAGTCTGCAGCAACTTTTACTTTGTTTAAATGCAGACTGAAGACTCATCTTCTCCTGACTCTTTAAGATGTATTGAAATGTCATTTTGTCATGTTTTTCTTTTGAAATGCTTGAACTGTTTTCTGTAAAGCACTTTGACAGGTCTTATAATAACGTCGCCTGGCTGAATAACAGGAAAAATCTCATTAATGTGGGCGTGCAGACCCTTTTGTACTCTTTGTGCTCATGAGAACAGCAGTCTATAGTGCTTTTGAAATAATGACTGTCTGTTTTTTATGCAACAGTGACCCAAAAAAAACTACAGCAACATCCAGCTCGGGAATATTCCCACTCCAGGAACTATAAACCACCCTTTCCTCACAGGAAATCAAGTGTTACTAATAAGTCAGGGCGCTTTCAGGGGAAGCTGTGTGCATAATAATCGTGTTGTTATCACAGCCATCCTGAGATGAGCTGGTAATAAACATGTAACAACCAGCTGTGGGTCAAACAGCACCATCAGCACTGTCTGCAGCCTTACATCACATCTGAGCTGCTGGATATATTCTGCTGAAGCAGCTGGACTCATCCTCAGCATCACAACTCGCCTCTAATTGGCTCAGAAAGAGACCAAAAATAAATTAAAAAAACAAGAGAGGCGCTTTTGTTAGAGGAATATTTAGAATAAGAACAAGTCAAGTCATGTCAGCCTTGCAGATGCAATTTACGCATCCCCTCCCTGCCTCTTATGTAATACAAAGTGTGCTCCGGCTGATTAGCTGTTACTTAACAGGCTGCTGCGGTGAGACAGCGGTGCACACGGGGAGAGGAAGCCTCGCGGAAGAGACGCAGAAAATGGATGAAAGAGCTGCAAAATAAAAGTCTCTGTACACGTGAGGCTGCTGGAGACGGAGCTCCGGACAGCCGCGGCAACACTTCTTGGCAGCAACAACACACGAGCAGCTCTCGTGCAACAGTTGTCACCTCACACACACACACACACACACACAAAGCGCAGCGACATATACAGGAGCCGCTTTAAATCATTGTGATCTAGTCTCCATCTGTGCACGCGCCCTGCAGAGCGACAGAAAGTTTACACAGCCTACCTGATATTCCTCCGCCGACCACGATCACATCGTAGGTGTTGCTGGGTGCCGTCATGGTGCTGGGTGCTGTCTCGCCGCTGAACGCAGGGCGCACGGAGGAGCGCATCTGTATTAAAAGCGCCGGGGAGGCCCACTCCCTGCAGGCTCCGCCCCCAGAGCGGAGCGGCGCGCTGCCGTGTGGACACACAGGATTATTAGGAGGTGTCTGGAGAGCCGTCTGAGCGCGGATTCACCAGGCATCAGTCCTCCACTGGTCAACTAGTGTCAGCCTAATGCTCACCAGTTAACCAGTCACAGTGTCTTCTGACTTTCAATGTTGGCTACACATTTTTCTTCAACTAGTTAAGTAGTTAAGGAAGAAATGCTCACTGGTTAACTAGTTAAAGCCTTTTTTTTTTTACCTAACTAATTAACTAGTGAGCTTCAAAATGTTCACTAGTTGAACTAGTGAAAGCCAAATGCTCACTGGTTACACTGGTTACACTGGTTGGAGTGTCCTTGAGCTTTTAACTAGTCAGGCTTAACGTGTTAACTAGCTGAACTAGTGCTCACTAGTTACACTAGTTGCCCAAAATGCTAATGACGTGTTGCACTGGCTCTTCCTATTGGCTCTCCAGTTCAAAATAAAAATACCAACCAATCAGGACTCAGGATTTATCATTATCCCGCCTGCTTCATTTGCACACTGGTGAACATGTTGGCGTGAGGACCTGCAACTAGTTAACTAGTGGCTCCATGTTGCAGCTAACATGTTAACAAGTCAAGGAAAAAATGCTGACTAGTTAACTAGTGAAGTCTCTCACTCGTAACACTAGTGGATATTAATGATCTCACTAAGACCCCAACTAGTTAACTAGTGAGCATTTTAGCCTTGACTAGTTACTAATGAGAGGAAGTGTGTTTAACTAGTTAACTAGTAAGGCCAAACATCCTCAACAAGTGTAACTACTGGATATTAATGACTGTATTTTGAGCCTCACTAGTTAACTTGTCACCATGTTTTTTTTTTTACTTTAATAGTTGACTAGTTACACATTTTCTTCAACTAGTTAACAAGTGAAGGCAACATTTCTCACTGGTTACCTAGTTAAAGCCTAACTAGTGAGCTTCAAGATGTTTACCAGTTGAACTAGTGAAAGCCACAATGCTCACTAGTTAACAAGTTGTACAAAATCAGGACTCATGTTGGCTTGAGTAACTGCAACTAGTTAACTAGTGACTGCATGTTGCAGCTTACATGTTAACACGTTAAGGAAACAAATGCTGAAATGTTAACTATTTTTGGTTCTATTTTGTCCTGACTTGTTAACTAGTTAAACACACTTTATCTCACTAGTTAACTAGTCTAGGCTAAAATGCTAACTAGTTAACTAGTTGGGGTCTTAGTGAGGTCCAAAATGTCCAATAGCAACACTAGTGAGAGACAAATGCTTTAACTAGTCTTTTGACTTTAAAAGTTGATTAGTTACACACATTTTCTTAATGAACTAGTGAAGTCACAATGTAACTAGTGGGTATTACGGCCTGTATTAGTTAACTAGTGAACATTTTGAGAACTAGTCAGGCCCAAATAGACCCAAAGTAGTTAACAATACAGCAGCATTTTCCGCCTTGACTAGTTAGCATGTTAGCTGCAACATGCAGCCACTGGTTAACTAGTTCCTCAAGCAGACATGTTCCAGAGTGCACAACATGCAAATGAAGCAGGCGGGATAATGATAAACTCCTGAGTCCTGATTGGTTGGTATTTTTATTTGAACTGGAGAGCCAATAGGAAGAGCCGGTGCAACACGTCATTAGCATTTTGGGCAACTAGTGTGACTAGCGGAGGAAACTGATGTCTGATATCTGGAATAAATCAAACGGCTTTCCAGAGACTTTTGTTTTAGTTACACACAGCATTTCACAGTTAAGGAGACAAAATATTTCACTTCAAAGAGGAAAACATTATTTTCCACCTGAAGGTTTTGGTTATCATTTGAGGAGAAACAGTAATATTTGTATTGATGCTTTTATATAAGCAGCGTTTTAATTTTGTAATGTCAGGGCTCATTTTAACTACTTGATATACTGTTACGAGGTTTAATTAAACAAAAAAAAGTCAAATCACTTTTAATTGATCATGTTTTTATGTTAAATCTGACCTGAGTGCCTCAAAATTGTACTTAAAGACAGTATTTGAGTAAAAAATACAAATAAGCAAGACATCAGACACATCTAACCCCCCAGTCTCCCCTACAAACCAACCCCTTTAAATCTTTTATCCATCAAACTTTCACAATTTAAATACTCAACCAATAAACAAATATTCTCTCTATCAAATGAAACCATTTAATAAAAACTCGTCTTAGCTGTTAAATGCCAAGAAAAGCTGCTCTGCCTCCCAGCTGTGCCGCTCAATAACTCAGCCTGTTTAATAAAGATAAAGTTGATAAAGAAATCCGTTATGAAAATACCATCTGATGCCAGAACAACAAACTGAGAGAGTTACAGCCACATGTAGGTCAACTATGCTGCAACCAGGAAACAGCTGATTCATTTTATCTCATATTTCACAGTAATTTACTCTGAAAGTCCCGAGTGTGCAGATAATAACTCAAAGGTTTTTACACTTGACATGTTATCTTGTAATATCCTGCAGAGAGTGAACCGGCGGCACGTGTTTGCTTTAGTTTCTGCTTCCCCCTGGTGGCTGAGGTTGGAGCTGCACATGCTGCATGACGGTGTGCAAAAGTACTGTATTTACTACTTGCTTACCATATTAGTAGTTTTTGTTGTTTTACAGCATTGTGTCCACAATTTTCTTGGCTTCATGCCCTAAAGGTGACGCCAAACAATGTCTGAGACACAGAAAAATGAACATGAAAAGAGAAAATTCAGGCACAGGGCTGCAGAGTGTTTGCAGACAAATATTGTTCACTTATTAAAGTGATAATTGAGAGGGATTTTTCAGTAAAATCTGACATATTTTGCCTTGAATCCTTCCTCCTGTCAAAGCTGATCTGATTGGTCAGTGTTTCCAAGATACTGCACGTATATTATTGCATCTCTGCACCATCATTGCAGCCGGGGAATAGCAGCACTGTAGTGTATGTGAAAATTTCTCTGTGGATTAATTAATCTTTTTGATACATTAGTAACATCTAGACCTGCTTTATGATTTAAAAAAGACATGGAAACCAAAAAGCGGCTTATTATTTGATTGTTTTTTAAATGATTTGCTTGGAAAGCTTCTCAGCTGATCTTGAACTACAGAAGCTGAAGAGTAAAATGCGAATTACAAACATATTTCCAATGCATATTTTCAGGTGGGTTGACACTAAATCGAAGCCCCCCTTGCGGGTTAATCTGACCACCATTGTGGTTAATCCTAATCCCCATTTGATCTAATTTATGGAATAAGCCACTAAAGTCCCACGCCAGCACATCTACACCTGATGTACACCTGTCCTTACAGGGGCGAGGGGTCAGAACAATCTCATGAAATCTAGTTCAGCAGTCCTGGAATAAATCCTTTCTCTTGGTGTTAGCTCTGCTCATTTTTAAAGGCATTTGTAACAATTAATAATTAGTAATTACTTTGTATTGTTCATATGTAACAAACTGTAATGTAACTTATAACTGAGACCTTCCAAACTTTCTTTGTTGCCGATAAAAGCCTGTAGATGTATTTTCTATGCAGAAACGACAGGCACATAAACCCACACATGAAATATTTGATGACATTGTTTTTTTTAGCTAGCTAATATATGCTAATGCTATCTTACTTGCTGAGATGGATGAAATGCTAGCTAGTTAACAAGGCAAAATACAGTTAAAAATTGGTAACGTCAACTAATTCATCCAGTAGCTAAATTATAGCTAGCTGGCTAACTTTAGCTTTTTTCTTTTCTTTTTTTTTTTTAGCAAAATACTATCAAGATTAGGTTAAACTTTGCTTGCTTGCCAAATTACTTCATCAGTTAATGAGATCCTTGATGCTAATTTATATATTTTGGTAGACAGTGATGATTTTAGCCAACAGTTGGCATAAATGATGCAAAACAAAGGTGCATAACTTCCTGCCAGCCATGAGCAAAGCAAGCTTACGTTAGCTACACGTTAGCTTATGTTAGCTACACGTTAGCTTATGTTAGCTACACGTTAGCTTATGTTAGCTACATGTTAACTTATGTTAGCTACATGTTATCTTATGCTAGCAACATGTTAACTTATGTTAGCTACGTGTTAGCTTACTTTAGCTTATGTTAGCTATATGTTAGCTTAAATATTGGGGAAAATTCTTATGTAAACTAATTCTTTTTTATTCTATAATACGGTTTTAACAATACATTGTATCTTTACATCAAGAAAACAAGCTAATCCAAAATGTTTATATCTTCATATACACAAAACATAAATAAAAGTTGAATATATTTCTTATTTGCAGATTGAAAACACCCATTTATCCCACAGACTGTAAAAGGTTTATCCTAAATCAACTGGACCATAAAAAAGTCTGGCCTAGTGTAGTTTAGAGATTAAATCCACTTACTGCTTGTACTCTTCATGACTCATATTTCTCTATTAATTGTCTTTTGCATGCTAAAAAATAACATTTTTAAACTTACATGCTTATAATATCATGAGATGTTGCTGCTTCATGAACAAACATCCTGTTTTTGTAAAGTTTTTTGTACACACCTGTTGTTCTTTGTGCAGAAATCGTCGTCCTGTGCAGCGTCAGTGAAGTCTTGATGAGCGGTTATGAGCTGCAGCTGTGGAGGCTGACAGCAGACATGATGATGATGCTGCAGGTGGACAGGTGAGTGAATCTAACACACATGCACAGAGTCTGGAGACAGAGGGGGTGTAAACGTGACAGTGTGAACGTGTGGGAGAAACAGCTGCAGAGCAACATAAGAACATGTATTCTGTTGTTTCTTTCTGTGTCTGAACGAGATTTTCTAAGACTCAGCAGGACACAAACACACAAAGAAAACACAGTGTTGTGGAGGAAGTGTTTCTGTTTCTGTACCTGTCCTGTTCTCATGTTCGTCTTCACTGTGAGAAACAGACTGAGGAGGTAATGAGGTGATGTTCCTCCAGGTGTGTGTGCAGCAGCCTGACAGCAGGGGGCAGCAGTCTTCAGATAAAACTCCTCAGATCCTCTGAAAAAGTCTGTTAGTTGTTCCAAAGTGAACTGAAAAGACTGAAAACTTTAAGCTTTTACGCTCCGAGCTGCTGGAACAGTCTGACCAAAATCTGACAGCAGCTGAAGTGTTGAAACATTTAACTGTAAACTTGAAACGTCCCTAATAAACCACGCTTAATCATTTACATTGTTTTATTTTATATATTTTCATTTATTTTTTTGTATTTATTGTATTTATGTTGTTAAATGGTATTTATTTGATCTGTTATTTATAATTCTTATTACAATTATTTAATGTATTATATTTTTTTTATGGATTTTCTTCATCTTTATTTGGTTTTGTCTTTTTAATTTAATTCATGTATTAAGAATCCTATTATTATTATTATTATTATTATTTGTATATTTTATTATAGATTTTAAACTCATTTTATTGTCATTATCTTGTTGATGTTTTGTCTTTTTAATCCATTTCTTCTAGTTTTTTTTCCAGCTTTAATTTATCAATTTCATCATTATAAATATTATTATTATAGATTTTAAATCCATTGCACTGAATTTTATTGTCATTGTCTTTTATTATTGTCTTTATTTATTTCCAGCCTTTATAAAAAATATTATTAATATTATTATTAGAGATTTCAACCAATTTTATTGTATTTTATTTTCATCATCTTTTTAATCTTTTTTATTTTGTATTTAGTCCAACTTTTATTTAACAATTTCTTATTATCATAAAAAAAAATTATTGTCACCCTCTTTATTTTATCTTTTTAGCCTATTTTATCTAGTTCTTTAATCTAGTTTTTATTTCACTGTTTATTATTATAGATATTGCTTTTACTAAAGCGTTTCAATATATTTTATTACATTTCAATCATTTTCATTGTCTTGTTTGTTGTTTTTACAGTCTTCTTTTCTGTTTTATTATCAGCTTGTCAGTCATCTGTGAAGCATTTTAAACTGCAATAACCTGCACGAAAGAATGAAAGAAAAGTTTAAGTTTTTAAAGTTTTCCATCTCGTGCAAATGAGACTCACACATTTTCATGAAACCTGTCAGTTCTCTGACCTTCGTCCACTCACAGTCTTATAACATGTTCAACTGTTACACAAGGCCCCTTAAACACACTCACACAGTTTACATGATAAAATCCTCCTTAAATGTGATATAAAACAATGAAAGTCTTCTCTCCTGTCGAGCTCTCGCTGCTTTTCTTCAGACTATTTAAACGTGAAGCATTCCAGCACAATCGACATTACCGCGCTGATATTTTGTCAGTAAAGTATGTGCTGACAGCTTGATCACAAAGCTCCGCGCTGCAGTGATGAATAGTCATATTGTCGAGCCTCCAGCACATGGCCGCTGTCCATGTTTCACGTCTGGCATTTTAATGGAATGCTAAACACACAGATGTGGATTTCTCCTTAACAAGGAGGCACCTATACTGCCGTCCAATAAAACGCCTCTTTCTCTATGATTTTTATTAAAGGCCTGGATGGTTATGATTAGGATAAATATGTGATGTGACGGAGTGTAAAGAGAGCACATGTGCCTGCCTAACACCTGGAAGCAGGGATGAAAAACTGTGTGTGATGGATGATATTTCTGCGTCTTTAATTAGAAAGTCTGGGACTCGCCAGCCGTGTCCTTCCTGTTTCTTTGCAGGGACACAGTGAGCAGGAGAATGACAGCCATTATCCTGCCCCTCTGTCATCCTGTCACACTGGTTCCCCTAAATAATTACACCTCCTGCTTCATGTCACAGAAAGCCTCCTCTGCACCGACGTGTGTGTGTGTGTGAGGATGGAGGAGCGACGCAGCGAGAGGAGACAGCACAGAAAGTGGGATTAACCTCCAGAGATGCAGGGGAAAGCGTTTTATTGGGTTCACGTGTGAGGCAGCCGGCCGTGCTGTCAGCTGCAGTCGGATTGAAACGTCCAGAGCTGCATGTTGTGCTGCTTCACACGGGGAGGATAACGTTTCAGCTCAGCTAAGACATCTGCACAGGGTGTGCACGCTGCAACAACATGAAGAGCTGCACACGTACACTGTGAGCAGGAGTTTTAATGCCATATTTAATTATTCCCTCACAGAGAGGTGCAGCTTTTTGTCTGTGACACGAGGTCTTTTTATCTGAGTGACAGGCTGGTTTCACTCAGGTAATATATGCACGCCTGCAGCCATCACAGCGACCTCCTGCTGATCGGCTTTTTACAGAATCATCACAGAGATTTCACACTTTTAGCTCCAGTTAAAACCCAATTGAAGCAAAGAAAGGCCATAATTAAAATGTATTCAAATAGGTAACTGGATTGACTGACTTTTTAGTTATAATCTTAGAGATTTTCATGAAGCCAAAGCTCATTTTTGATACTATTTATCCCGGAGATTTAAAGGTTTTTACATCATCTCTCTACAGCAACAAGTCCTCCAAATGATAAAGATCCTTGAATACGACCCAAAGGAGCAAATTCAAACATGTCCACATATCTAAAGGTAGCAGTCGCCATTTTAAACACGTTAACAATAAGTTTGGTTTGGTTCAGACATAGAAGTATCTTCTTGAGATTAGGGGAAAAACTACATGGTTAGGTACAGAAAAACATGTTAAAAAAGCAAAAAGAAAAGCACAAAACTACTGGAGGTGAGGTGGATGAAGAGTTGACAGAAATGGCTAAAGACTGCAAGCATAAAAAAGTGGAGTCAATCATTCCTGTGCTGGCTGCAAATTTCCTTCAAATGCACATGAAATGATGCAAAGTCTCAGGTTTGGACCCAAAAGTGACTTAGGCTGCAGTTGAATGGAGGAAGAAGTAAGAGAGAGGTGATTCAGTGCCTTTTAAAGGTAGAAGATCGTTCAAACAGGTGATCAGGTAGGCAGGTGGGTTAAGAGTCTGACCTTAAAGGGGTAATGAGGGGAACAGGTGAGCAGGAGGGAGGCGGGCAGGTGATGGTTAGTGCAGGCAGCAGCTCTGAAATGAGAGGAGGGTTAGTAAGCAGTAAACTACCTGAGAGGGAGAGGAACATGGTACAAATCAAAGTGTTTAACAGTGTGCTGAAATCTGAATTAATTTGGTTTGAATTCTTTTTCTGAAGTCGTTCACCTGAACTTTTCTTCCTGCATCATGTGACTGAGAGGACAGTTTTAGTTATTATTCTAAATAAAACTAAATAAACTACCCTAAAGTCTTTTGACCTCTCTTTAATTAGAATTTTTAGGTCAAAATTTAACAAAAATTCAGCTATTTGAAAAGAGTGTTGTTTTTATAGGATGCATTAATTAATTATGATGATTATTAAATAATTATTATTTAAAATTGCTTATGGAAATTCAAGGTGGTGATTAAAATCCCAGAAGGGTAGACTGAGGGATTTCAAAGTAAATTATACTTAAAAAGAATAAAAAATAATACATTTCTGTGCTCAATAGGATTAAAAAATAAAAATAAAATGATTGTTTTTAAACGTATTTATTATATTTAATTGCAATATTATTATTTAATTTTTTTTAACCTTTTTTATGCAATTTAAAGTGCAGTGTTAAATATATTTCTACTTATTTATAAAATTTAAATTGCAATATTACATTTATTTCTTTTACTTATTTATTTTATTTAAATTGCAATATTATATTTTAACCTTTCATTAGTGGTTAAATAAAAAAAGGATTTAGTTGCTTTAAAATTCATAATTATTCTGGCTTTTTTTTTAAACTTCCATAAAAGCCCTCATTAGTTTGTTAAAATTCAAAATATATGCAGAGAAAGTTTTGTGGTGTTAGTAAATTGGATTTTTTGTTTTTTTACGACAGAAGAAACCACAAGTGGTGACTGAGTTGTTGTTTTTTAATTCAGATAAACTGACCACAAGCACTGACGGCCAATGACGTTTGAGACGAGCACACACACACACACACACA
>CAFUXE010000505.1:221166-241576 GCA_903364295.1 Serranus cabrilla
CACACACACACTCACCCTCTCTTACCCTCCCCACGCGCCAACCTCCTAAAAGCTAAGCTCCTCACTAAATATATCCCCCCCAGTAAAGATAAGACAAACAGTGTGGATTTGAGAGCGCCGTGCAGCCAATGACAGGCGGCCGTGTGAGCCGGAGCTAAGCTCGTGTTAGCTTTACAATTTGGGCTTCTCAGAAACAGAGACAGAGAGGGAAGACAGAGAGGACATGTGTGTTTGAATGCACTTCTTGCAGGGTCAACACACACAAAACTCTAAGTCCGCCTCCTCTCCATCCTCATCAGGAGAAAAACAGCAAGCTGCAGGCTGAAACCAGTGCATGAAACTAGATCAATGCTCCATTCAGCTCCACAGCCAAAGGCACTGTCGAAACAGAAAGAAAAACCAGCGAAGCAGTCGTAGGCGTGTTTGTTTTATCACGTCGGACCAGGTTTCTCCGGGCAGCAGAGATCTGTCACATGCCTGTCTGGCAGGGCGGCGTTAAGGATCTTCTCGATGGCCTGCGGTTCGTGCAGAGCATCCATTTGTCAGAAGCACATTCCTGCGGCGGTGAGACATTGTGAACTGCCTATCGAAGCTTCAACACTGTCCAAATAAATACACTCACAATGGGCCCCTGTGTGTGTGTGTGTGTGTGTGTTTGCATGTGTGAGAATATGAAACATGAGAGCGCAGACACAAAAGCAACCACGCGCTGCTCTGCCAGAGCTCTGCTGTCTCTCTGCACCTGGCCCAATGTGCGACGTCTCAAACACACCTCCTACTCCTGCTTCCTCGCCTCGCTCCTCTTCCAGACGGTTCAAAGGTGACTCTGGAGTTTGAGGATGCAGAAAAAACGTTTTGCTGCACAAACTGTTTCTCATCTGGTGTCACTGGGAGTGCAGAGGGATGTCTGGAGGGATGTTTGCATCACATGCTTTCTCTCTTTTTTCACCCCGTGTCACTCTCACCTCCTCCAGCCCCTTTCTCCTCTTCTCTCCCCCTCTCACACATCTCAGTTTCATTCTGTTTCTCCGATTTTATTGTGTCCTCTTCCTGCTCCGCCTGTCCTCCGCAGGGTTCACTGTTTCTCACGTTTTTCCTCCTGCTTGGACTTCCCTCTCTCTTCCCCGCCTCATTATCCCCCAGCCTTTTGTAGTCACCTCATTTTTCATTTAAACACCTTCTCCCTCTCTCTTTCTCACACACACACACACACACACACACACACACACGCCTCTCCTGCTCAGTGAGATGGAAGTGGTAGCTCATCCCCTCCTACCTACCACAGAGTCTATTATATCTGTCATCATCTCCTTCCAGCATAAGCCAGCAGCCTCGGGGTCCAACACAACGGGCCAAGTCAATCACACAGTCACGGACATAAACGCACGCACCTGTAAAACACATATCCATACGTAGTTATTCACACCGCGCTCCGGCACACACACACACTCCGCTCTCCGCTATCCTTCCAGCCTCGCTGTCAGAGCCTGATTAGCAAATCCACCAGCGCCAACACAAACATGTTTCCTCCTATTACACATCATGTCACACTGGTTCCTAATCACAACCAGTTTTCTGGACACGTGTGGAGCAGAAAATACCTGCAGTAAAAGAGGAATGTGCACCTGAGCTTCGGGGATGTGCAGCTCAGGAAAAAGTGAGCAGAAGTTGAACTCAAACTGGGGCCGAGTATCAGGCACACACAGCTCTGTAAAAACACGCAGCGTATTATCTCAAATCCAGCCTGAAGTCGGTGAATGAACGCTTGTCTGGCCTGTCAGAAAGTATCAAGAGAGCAGGATATATGTTCAGCATGCTGAGGATTAAAGACGGAGGAAGAAGGATCCTCCTGTGGCTGTAAGTGTGCTGATCCTGATTTGTGACGCCCAGGATGGCGTTCTTACCTTCAGCGCAGACGGACAGCGGCGGTATCCAGAGGGACGCACGGATCCTGCACACAACACTGGGTTTGTTGTTCAACTATTGTTTCCCAGCCAGCTCCTCTCTCCTCCTGTCTCTACCTCTCTCGCACACAGATTGTCTGAGCTCTCTTCTCTCCTCCCTCTGTCTCTCTCACCTCCCTCTCTCTCTCTCTCTTCTCTCTCCCTCACTTTTTCTTTAACAGGGAAATCACCAGAAAAGAGGGAGCAGCCTGGATGCTCTGCCTGTGAGGACGCTCGTCACATGTGGATCGTGACACAGCAATCGTATATCATACACCCTTCCTCTCTCTCTCTCTCTCTGTCTCTCTGTCTCTCTCACACACACACCAGCTGACGTACCGACACGCTCCACAGCGGCAAATGGGAATTCCAGCCCCGGACGGCTCTGCTCGGCCCATCAGGAGAGAGCTGACCAAACGCTGCAGCCAGTTTTACGAGGTCAGGGTTATAAAACTGTTAGCAGATTTAGTTTATTTAAAAACAACTGGCCCCTGTGGCCTTCCTCTTCACGCGCTTTTCTCCTACCATGACATGAGGCGTGGGGGTGTGTGCAGGTGGGGGTGGGTGAGGGCGAGGGGGGGAGGAAGAGTTAAATAACTCACCCTGGCAGTCTTCTCCTGATGGGAGCATCTGTGCTGTTAATGCAGAGCCTCCACCTGCAAGTTAAAGTTAAAGAAAAAGCATGTTCAGCTTCACTCATCATAAAAGTTTAACAAATGAACAGGTCATTCCTCAAACACTGGAAATGGAAAAGTACACATTCATCACTCACTTTTTAAAAATACACAACAATTCTTGGTGGATGTTTCACTCTGGATTATTTGTCTTCATCTGTAAACAATTAGACGTCGTCGGTGCGCTGCCTGTATGTTTGGAAACAACAGCAGAAGAGCCGAGCGCTCTCGATCCAAAGCTCATCCATCATCGTCACATGGCCCGACATGAGCACAGACACCCTGAAGATGTAAAGGAGACAAACACGGATGAATGGAGAGCAGATAATGAGCGAGGCATCACTGTTACGCTGAGACAATGAGCCGTCATACCTTCTCCAGGCGTCACTTTTCTGTTAATAGTTTAGTTTTTCAAACAGTTTAAAGTTCAAAAACACCTATTTTTCCTGCTCCCTGTGGTGATATTTATCCATCTGGACTGTTTTGGTGTGAGCTGCAGAGTGAGTTTGAGTTTGTCTGCTTTCTATCCAACAGAAGGGAACAGAGACGTCTTCATCTGGATCAGTTTCTGTTTCTGTATCCAGATAAAAGGTTTAAACAAGAACTCAAATATTGTATTTTATAACAAATCTTCTGTACTTATTATTGGCATCAAATCCATAACAAAATATATTTCTATATCCTCATACGGTGCTCTTATAATTACAGGAAACATCATAACTGACACATGTAAATCGTTGCTTTTCCCCATGAAAAATAATGAGCCACTACAACATTATTTGTGCTTTTCTGATAATAATCTGTATTTGATGTGAACTTTAATGGCGTCCTCCTCTGTGGAGCTGAAAACTTAGCTTCTCACCTTCATTTTTATTTTATTCATTCATTCATTTTCTGTAACTGCTTATCCAAACCCGGGTTGCAGAATTTTTATATTTTTGCTCTTGTTTCTATTTTGTACCTATTATTTATGAAGCTTTCTTTTTTAAAATAACCTGGACCTGAGGACTAATTTCGTACCACTAACACTAACATGTGAGCTGGCATGACAAATAAAGTTCCTTAAACCTTAAACTTTCCTGTCTGAGCAGTGATCCGGTAGGCGCGTGAAGTTTGGTAGAAAGGAAATTGTTTCGACATGAAACTGCTCAAAACAAGGAGTTTGGATTATTCTGAGTAACCTGATCATGATAAAGAGAAATCAGACATTGATGTTGAGTTTTTAAAATGTGTATTTTTTGGAGCTTTAATCACGCCACTCAGCGTATTCCCATGAAATAAAAACATATTTTTCACAGTTTGTATGATAGCCTATGAATGGGCTTTCTTGTTGTATTTATGTAGTTTTGGTTATGATTCAGCCACATGCTTAACAAGCACATTTGCAGAAACTAGAAGAGGCTAACTTTCAAATGACGCCTCATATGAGCATTCTGGCCGTATAGTTTTTGTGTTATAACTCAAAACGAGTCTTCTGACCCGTCCCTGACCCCAAACCGCACCAGGTTTCAAAAGGTTAAACACGAGATGTTTTAAAAACCTTGGTAACGATAAAAAAAACTGCTGAAAATAACAACTTCTCTTCATAACTATAATGGAAGGAGTTGCGTCAGTCAGGAAGTCTTGGTTTGTTTGTGCTCTTAATGCTTCTGTGGCCTGTTGATTACATCAAATTTTCTTGGATGGCCTGAAAATTCAGGGCATTCTTTTTTGAAAATAACTTTGAAATGTTCATAAGAAATTACATGTGAGAGAAGACAGACTCTGCGGCTGATATCTCCAGCTCTTGGCAAGTCACACTGAGTTGCGATCTGGATTGATAAATATCACAACAGGTAAGAGGAAAAATATGTGCGTTTGATCCGGGGGTGAACTGTCCCTTTAAGTTACTAAAACCAGCAGCGTGATATCAAAATCTGAGTGATGGCGAAGGGATAATCCTTTAATTGAGGTGTGGAAAGAATCTAGGAGGAAAGAAGAGCGCGCTGCCAGAGGAATAAGTCACATCATCTCGTGCCTGAGTACTGAGGATTCATTCCTTCAACATGCTTCACACGGACGGACGGACGGACGGACGGGGAGCAGGTCGGGGCGGCGGGCACGACATGACAAACTCATCTTTATAGCCCGATTAAATAAGAAAAGGTCGCTCAAACAGTGTGGGAGCAGCAGCGGGTTCAGCGCCAAAATAGGTGAAAAAGAATAACATGAGCTGTGTGAGGCAGACAGCATATGTTCAGATACTCATTGTATCACACACACACACACACACACACAAACACACACACGTCCTGGTATGCAGAGTGAAAACTCTCGGGGGAAATAAGGGGAGCAAGCACCACACTAAGTAGGGCTTAGTGGGTCAAAAGTTTAAGAAGCACAATTACCTGAAAGACCTCGGCTGACCCCCAAATTTCTCACCTTCTGTTCCCTCACACATGCACACACACACACTCGACAGAGGCGATTTACAGCCGGCAGCAGGAGAGGGTGAAAACCTATCCACCACCAACAGGCTCCTGGAGAGAAAGGGAGCGAGAGACCCACGTAAGCACAGTTTGTATTTTGATTACACTTTCAGGCCCTGTAAATGATCACCACAGCGAACAGTGTCAAATTAAATGGTCATAACTCACCTGGACAGAGTCTGACCGCCTCTCCTTGGCTCACTCAGCTTGTGTCCACATGAGAGGTGGTGACAGGGAGTAAATGGCTTCAGATAATGTATCATAATATCACATTAAGAAAATGGTCTGCGAAGCCAAATGTGAATCCCATATGCGGACGGAGCAGGGTGGGGTGAGAGGGGGAGAAGATATATTGAGCGAAAGGAGGAGATCCTCCGAGATGACATACCACCGCTAAAGCAGCTTTCTGACAACTTGTAAAAAGGCTTTCACTTTCTGGAGCGAAAGCGGGTAAATGGACAGTAATAAAAAGCAAAGTAATGTGCTCCCCGTGTGACGGACGCGGAGAGGTTTTTAAGGATTATGATAAAACCTTTCAGTGTTTATCCAACCTGGATAAAAGTCCACTTTAGTGATGCGTCACTGCGCGGTTAGCATTCAGAAACGCACCCTGTGGCCGTTCACATGTGATTAGGCCGCAGGTCAGGTTGCACCCTGGTTTCATCAGCGACTATAAAGAGTCTGTGACGTGGAAGTCGTCCCCGTCCCCAGCGTGTCCCGCCTTGGCTGCAGGCGCTCCGACACACTGTCCCCACGAGCAGCAGCCGCCGGGATGTGACTGGACCTGACGGGACGATTCATCTCCTGCTCAGAGGAGGATTAGCAGGGCAGGGTCACACGGCTCGGTCACACCTGAGTCACCATGTGCCGGCCTACAGGCGCAGAGTCCGAGCTGCAGCCACGTTTATCTGTGAAGAATTTGGGCTGATACAAAAAATGGAGTTGGGAAACCGTTTTTTCCGACTTCATGAACTTTGAGTCGTGATGTGGAAACAACGTGGACGCTCCAAAAACCCGATGAATTGTATTTCATTTCTCGGAACGTTAAAACAAAACGTTCATTCCCTAAAACCACTGAAATATTGCTTTACCTGACCTGTCATCACAGTTAATGCTTGTAAATTCTAGCTAATCTAGGTCACTTACGTGGACAGGAAGTAATGGTTATACTTTGCTGCCCCTCTGAAGGAAAATTAAGTTATATTTTCGCAGTTTTGCTGTGGTTGCTCGGATAGTTCGACCAAATTAAATCATGGTATCACGCCCCCTCATGAGCCATTAAAGACTGCAGCATCCAAACTTGGTACTGTCTCTTGGTGAGCTCCAGATGAGTCTGTTTTAGTTGTAAAAATAATTAAAGATCTCCACATATGCTTCCAAACAATGCGCAGCTGTCGTCTTTTATCACATTTTGCATGGCATGGACCAATCAAGCTAGTTTGGTAGTTGGCTGACATACAGATCGGATGATTTGACTGATGACTAGATTAGATTTTATTTACGTATTTTCCCAACAATTAACTGACCTTTAGGGACTAATTAATTCTTTTTTTTTATAAAATTTTATTGCCATAAATGCTTAAAAACATGCATTTTTTAAACTAACCTGGTTTACTTCGGACATTCTGTTCCTCCACAGTAACAACTTGAAGTTTTTTTAAAGTTTCGTTAATCTTTAAAATGTATTTAACATTTCATGTGAGCAAAAAATGTATCTGCAATATATGACTTAACAAAAGTATCTTCTAATCAAAACGTTTACTTTAAATCTCCATGTTTCTGTGTATTATAACGTCAGCTCAGCAGGTCGTGCACCAAACTTTTCGCAGACTTGCTGTTCCGACTTCACATGAATTTCCCAGGCGGGAACTCATTTTTTCCCGATTATTCCGGCATGAATGCAGGATTAATATCTCAAAGCTCTCTGTTCTTAACTTCAATGCAGAAAGCCTATCTGAAGCCGGTTCCTATTATCTGTGAGGGGCACAGAGCTGCGGCTGACTGATGGTGCTCAGACATATTCAGTCTTCATTTGGATGATTGATTTCCAGCCTTATTTTAAGCTACATGAAAAAAATGGAAGGGGGCTATAATTTTGGGAGATTTATGTGGACCGGTGTGCAACAGAAAAACAGGCGTGTTTGCCTCAGAAATGGCCTCCAGCGGGAGCCAAGAGCCGAACAAAAAAAAGTCCCATAGTTGTAATTTACAGCCGGTGTAGAATAACTTTCTCTTTTCTTGACCAGGTAGAGTAATGTCACAGCAGCTGCCAAAGACAACCGATGTTTGATGAGTGTACCAGGTCTGGTTCTGGAGCTCAGGGGGAAACACAGTTAGCCAGTACAAGTGCTCAGAATCAAGGGATAATGTTTAGTACAGGAATAAAACACCGGTATCAAAGAGAAAGTGCGCTTCTCAGACGGCACCGAGGACACAGAGAGTGCAGACCACAGTGGAGCTAATGATCTTAACACTCATTTACACACGAACACAGTCGTGTGCATGATATTGCATGTGGAATGAGAACAGCAGAACCTGGGTGGGGGTTCGTCGAGGAAGAAAGAAAGAAAGAAAGAGAGGGATAAAAGAGAGAAAGTGAAAAATTCTGAGACAGAGATAGAGTGAGATATGGAATAATGAGAAAGAGGCTAAGTGTTTCCCCATGTGCACCTGGGGCAGTGGCTGACCCTGTAAAGCGGGGTCTAAGCCTGAGCCCTCGCTCCCTCCACCCCTCGCTCCGTGCCAATGCCCATAGGCACTGAGGAATCACTGGAATGAGGGAGAGCAGCCAAAAACAGTCTGCTAAACTCTCTTCATCTCTATAGAGGTGCCTTTACAGAGGTCCCTCAGTTTGGCCCAGACGGAGAACACTTAGCAGGCTGCTCCATCTTTTCTACAGCCCCCCTGGGACACCGACACTGACTCACTGCTCTCTGATAACAAGCCAACAGGTAGGTAGACGGCACTGTTTGCCAAGCTGGTAAGTGTTTTTTCTCATTGTAATTTTAAAGAAAAACTCCAAAATCAAAACACGTCCAGCAAAAATCAATACAGTCTACATCAGAAGTGTCTATAAACAGGCCTGTATTTTATTTTAGATTGGAGATTTTGAGCCATGTTAGCAGTATGGATCAGGGACTATATAAAGGATGGTTTGTTTGGTCATTCGCTTTGTTTTTCATTAAAAAGTCAACAACTATTGGATGGATGGCCATGAAATCCTGGAGAAATATTCATGGTTCCCAGAGGATGGACACTACTCACTTTTCATCCAGCATCATTGTCAAAATGTCACCATCCAATACTTTGATTTATGACCAAATACCTGCAGAAGAAAAATATTCCCATTAGTTTCAGCTGTGCTTTGTGTTTAGTCCCAGTTATTAAATGTTGCATCCTAACAAACTTAACTAAGATGGTAAACATGCTAAACTTTATGAGCGTATTAGCATGCTAGTGCTAGCATTTAATTCAAAGCACTGCCGCGCTTCACAGAGCTGCTGGCATGGCTGTGGACTCTCGAGGTGCGCTCCGCTCCACAGTGTACATAAACAGAACTCCCTGCTCAGGGAACGTCGGTGAGGGGAGCTTTCCTCGACAAAATTCCTCCACTCGGAACAGAAATCACCACCTAAACGCCTCTCATCCCTGTTGCTGCTATTGTGGACCCTGAGTTTGGTTAATCTGTCATCAGAACTTTCAATTTTCAATGGGAAAAGACATAAAAAAGACAGACTGACCCAAACTGTAAAACATAGACTTTATAGAAGAAGTGGACGTGGCCAATGTGACATCAGTGATTTGTTAGCTATCATTGAGAAGACTTGATCGCTGATGTAGCGACTTGGCAACCATAAGCTAGCCACACCCTAAAACATATTTACTGTGTGTTTTACTCCAATGGGACCATAATGTACATAATGAGTACATGCTGTATTGAAGACTTCAAACTAACGATTAAAGCCATAAACTCATTAGTAAGATATTTACTGAGGTAATAAATCAAGTGAGAAGTTTCTCCTAAACTTCTATACAATCAGACCTCTTTCTGCAGCCAGTGGAGTCGCCCCCTGCTGGACATTAGGAGGAATGTAGGTTAAAGGCACTTCCGTATTGGCTTCATGTTTCAGACCCTGATTCCATAGTAAAAATGAACTGAAGGGGCCAAATGGAAACATGAGAACGACATTGTGATATCAGCTGAAAGAAGCTTATTCAGAGTGAACTGTAGGGCCAAAAACTGCAGCTCTGGGGGAACAGTTCTGAGAAAAACATCTGAACGCAGGTGCTCCGTGATGTGTGTGTGTCTGTGTGCTTCCAGGTTTAGGATTTGTTGTCATGAGAAAAGAAAGGCATGCAGCCAGTAAACAGAAACTTTCCCCCTCTTGTTCTCAGATATCTGTTTAGACTTCATAGATTAGCCATGACTCCATCAGAGTTGCATTAGGCCCTCACATGCGTGCACACAAACACGCTCAGATCCTCTTAACCCCAGAGACTTTTATGACCTTCCTGTATATCAGTTTTTACAATGCAGTGGTCCTGAGCAGAACAGCAGTAAAGTGGAGCAGGGAACAAAACAAGAGAACCACATTCTTTACAAGAAGTCTCCACGTTCTGCTTCTGCTGAGCAGAAAGGAGGACAGCAGAAAACAGTCAAACACATCAGCAAAGCATCGCGTGCTGAAAGGAAACATCGTCAGGGTCTGTGATTCATGACGGTTTTAGTCCTGTTTGGTTTAATTATTCATCGCGGTGGTTGAGGTCCAACAAATTATTTCTAAACTGCTCATTCATTAAATCCAAAAAAACAATGAAACTGTCACGTAAAGTTATGAAACCACATAAAAATGTTGCATCAGATAAACATATTCTAGCCACCTTATAAACAAATCTATATCAGTTTAAGTGTACTTTATATTTTTAATATATTCACCACTTTACCTTGCAACCAATATCTATGCTCTCTTCAAAGCCACCAGACTTCATTGACAAAAACAGTCATTTTATTTTGCAGAACATGGAAGTTGCTGATTCCATAAGTTAGTTAGTTTGTGTGTTTTTTGTGTCTTTGGTGGATAAAAACAAACCCCTTAAAATACAAAAGTCACAAAATAACACAACAAGTAACTGATTGAGGAAGCAGTGGACCAGCAACTCCTGTGTTCTGCGAGGTGAAATTACTGCTTTTCTCAATGGAGTCTGGTGGCAGAAAAATGTCTAAATATAATGTAAACTTAAACTGATATTAATGTTTTTATGTTGGCCTTTTTGGGTGACTAAAATATAATTTTCTGCTGCCCCTGTCCATCACAGTACATTGGTTAGTTTCTGTTTGGGTGATACACTGACTATAGTTAAGCACCTCATACATCAGTGCTTTAAAAATCCAGACTGTCCCTTTGTCTGTGTCTCTTTGTTTAGATCCTTTTTAATGCGGTTTCTACCTTTAAATATTCACTGGGATGTCACAGTTACATGGTTATAAAGAAGGATGAGGCGGGCGGTATTCATCTTATCAACAAAACAAAGCATTGCCTGTGTGTCAAAGCCTCATATATCTCCTTCCTCTGTGTCCAAAACCTATTAAAAACACATCAGTGAGTCACACTGTCTGATGATGAGAGCCACAGGTCGGTGCTGGTCTTTTCATGGGATTTCATGCAGCAGTATCCTTAAATGAACACTGATATAATATGAAAATCAATATACTTTCTGTCGAATCTTAAAGGATGCTTTGCAGATGATATTCTGCAGCCAGAATAGTCACAGACTAACGATGAGGATGCCACTCATTCAGCTTGCTGTTGCTGAGCCACAGAGCATGACAGGGCAGAAAATTGGATGTGTGGGTGCAAAGAGACGGAGACTAACAGGAGAAAAGGGATCTGTGGGTGAGGAGGGAGGGGGGAGTGTGGAAGTTCCTCCCTCACTGTCCTCCCTCTCTCCCAGCGTGCTTCACAGGGCAGAAAAAGGCCAAGTACGCGCTCAGGAAGCTCCCTGCGACCGCCGACCGCACCGACGTCACCCTCTGTGTTTTGGCGGTGGGTGACTGGGGAAGCTAATATTTTAGTATGTGTGAAAGCAGACAGAGAGGACTCGATAATGCCCGCGGTGATGTAATGCGCTGTTTCTGTGCTCGGTGTGAAGGGGGTGAGGCTGGACATGTGTGTGCATGATGTGTGTGTGTGTGTGCTGGTTACACAGAGGGGATTGGGTGGTTGATTACCTAATGTTTGACTCATCCCATTACTAAAATTTGCAGCGCAGGCTCTGATTACAGTGGCGCCTCAACCTGAACAACCTGTGCCTTTTTATAGTCGAACACTGCCACACACAGACAGACACACACATAATGAGGGTAAATGAGACCTCTGAGGCGCTCGTCCCCCTCACCTCTCTGTATGTTTTCATCCAATTAAAGCAGCTACAGGGAGTTTTTAACGGGTTATGAAACTATTTAATAGTGATCTGTCTACATGGCCTACATAAGAAAACAATTATTAACAAGGAGACTGTTTGTAGTTATTATTTGTATATCAATTACTCACCCCATGTTCCCTTGAATTCTCATTAAAAGATAATTTGGTTTTGGACATAACATTTTGTGTTTACGGCTGATACTGAGGCAGGATCAGCAGAGAGACAAAGAAAATAACTGGCAAAACTGGAGAGAATTGTGGGAAATTATTCGAAACCTATCCTGAACTGATGTAATATGTCTATTTTATTTATGAAATATGTTTCAATATATGGTTTTTATCAATTTATCAATAAATTAATGTTCTGTTGGCGGCTAAAACAATGCTTTCTTTGTTTAACCGTATTACTACAATTATAAATCTTTCATAGCCACAAAAACAACTCATCGCTAAATTGCACTGATTAAAAACTAAAATAATTTGAAAAGAGAGAAATGCATGGATAAATATCTTTACGACACAAAGTGGGTTGTGCTTCTTATGAAAACACTACCAATTTTGTCCACAGGGGGCGCCAAAGTCAACGCAACATTAAAGTTATTAAGCTTTAACAAGAGAAAAATCCTGTAGCTGTCATCAATAATAAACCACTGATAAGAAAGAAACGGCACTGAAAACAAAAAGGAGATGAAATAACTTAGCATGTGAGATTTATCCCTGATGATAAACACATGAGGTGTTTCTAGCTTGGACATCTATGTGCAGTTTCCACACCTATGGATGGCTTCTGTCTTGCTGACAGATGAAGCCAACGTACAGACAGCATATAGCACCCATCATTCACTCCACAGGCAGTTTCCCTCCTTATCATCTCAGCACAGTGCTGCAGGATGCAGTGAAATATCCTGTTATCATGACGTGTGTGAGCGCACGCTGCCCAGAGCTGAAATATGGTTCTGCTTTAACGCCTCGTGTCTTTTACCATGACTCAGAGGGACTCACACCAGCTCATGTAAACACACAGGCACACACACACAAGCACATCAAAAAGCATCTGTGCTCTCAGAACTTTCCCCGCCTAAAGCGTCCATTTTCCACTTAACTGGATTGTGTTTGTTTATGCTTGAGCAGCTCATTACCGCCAAATTATTCATATACCAGAAAACAAACTCTTCATGCAGGTTTACACGCTTTCATCATGACACACAATGAAAACACAGATGCTGGCGAGCTGATGGACCATGTTCTTTAATTGTGGAGCAGGTAGTGTGTGTGTTTGTGAGGGGATCCACCTTGTGCCTATGTTGAGGTGGTTGTTGGGTCAGCGTTGTTGGAGGGAAAGCCGAACACGTCCCCCAGGAGGGAGGAGTAGTGGACGTTTTTCACTGCAGCTCCACCGCCGTCAGACCTCGCCTTCACGAGAAACTGGACAGGACAAAAAAACATGAGTCACACTCTGACGACATTCAAATACTTCTTCAGTGTTTCTATTTTAACTCTGTTAGTGTTTCTCTTCGATAGATCTCTTTTATTTATCTTACTCAGTTTTATGTCCTTTATACAAGTTGAAAAGCACCTTAAGTTGTCAGTGTGTGACAGATGTGCTCTGTAAATAACGCTGCTGTGCCTTAAGTTTTAATAATGAGAGTCGTTCCTAACCTCCATTAGACTGATTAAACCTCAAACACAGAAAACTAAAACAGCTAAACTAAACATTCAAGGACAAATGCAATTTAGCTATTACTTTAAAGCAGGATAGTTTGAATTGGTCCCAAAATTGTTAAATATAATGAACAGAAAGAAAGAAAATAAATAAAAGAGGATATCAGAAAACTGGCCACGACCAAAAAGGAAGCTGGATCTCGCCAGTATGGGCCTGAGAAGATGACTTCACAGTTTTCTCCTCACTGTGAGACATCACATTTGTGACATCTTCAAAGATTCACAATGATCAGTGGTTATTTTCAGGATGGAGCTGTCGGTTCCACACTAGAAATAAAAATACCTCCCTGATTTTGAATTGTAAATTCATGTTTAACAGTCCTCGCCAACCAGGAAGCATTACTGTCACGATAACTACTGCTGCAAAATATAAAAGCCACACTGAATCTGTCTTTTCAGCTATGACTTTGTTCAGCTCCGTTTCTCTTTTCTGTTGTGTTTGGGCGCTAAACAGAGCACGCACACAAGTGCAACCAGCTGCCAAAGACAGCACAGGCCATTTAAAAAGAAAATCCTATATCATGTTTGATCACGCAAGTTTCTGTGAGATCCCAAATCCTTCCGTGCCGACGCCGTTCAGTATAAATGCACAGTGTGTGGTCCTGTGTTTTGACTGAGTTGTGTGCGTCCTGAAGATTAAAATATTAAAATGAGATCTGTAAATCCTTGAGAGTGCACCAGGCGTTAAAGCTTTCTGAGGAGGCAGAGGCACTGAGCGGAGACAGAGCGACTAGTTTGAACCGAGAACCTGGCGAGGCAAAGAGCAGCTGGAAACCGTGACGGAGGGAAACGGAGAATTGAGTGAGCACTGCGTTGGCATTCACACACACACACACACACACAGACACACAGATTGAGTCCAGTTTCATTCTGTCCATGCAAGCCTCTCTTTGTTGTCGTGCCACGGTGTCTATCTCTGCTGCTCACCTGTTTCTGCTTAGATTTGGCTGTGGCAGAGCATGCTAAATCAGAATTACATTAGAAAGATACAAATGCAAGAGGGAAGAACAAAGGAGCTACTTCCTTCCTATTTGACCACCTCTGTGTGTGTGTGTGTGTGTGTGTGTGTGTCCTTCTCTTTCAAGTCATTTTCTGAGAACAGTAAATTGCCCTCTCGTCCGTTTGACCACTCCTTCCCACTCACTTGATTCGGCTTTTGGCTCACTGGTCCAATGAGTCATCACAGGTAGTGGTAAAATGTAGATTGATTTTTCAATTACAACTATTTAAAAATCTGTGCACACACTGTGATATCACTCACTGCGCTTTTCTGATTCCAGCTTTTTTCCCCCCTCCCCCACTTTAATGCCTTTGCTTTTGTTTTTAGTGTATTAACTCGGGTTCCTCGCTCTTACCTTGAGGATGTCTTCGGGCATCACAGGAGGAGCCGCGTGCTCTGCCCAGTTAATGCCAGCCAGGAGGGCGTGGTAGTCGATCTCATCTCCATCTGCAAACCTACAGCAGACATGCGTCCAAATTAGAAACAGGTGCACACTGTTTGGAAGCCTTACGATAACAAATATGACAGCTCCCACTTGATTTAAATGAGGCTGCTTCCAATGCATCACTTCTTTAGTGGTATTCAGTCTAAATGCTGGTTAAGAGATTTTTTCAGCCATGCCAAGAAAGATTTCTGGGCAAAGAACTGGCCTTTACTTTAAAATGAGTGAAAATGAATCATTGTGGAAATACATTGAACTGTTCTGCCCCTGAACTGTGCGGTGATTAGTAGCTCTTACTTGCTGAGCAGACCTCCGAGCAGGCTGTCAGGAAGAGGAAGCTGGAAGGACTTACAGACGGTCCTTGTCTCTTTGATGGAGAGACGGCCGGTCCTGGACACACAAATTAACGCAGAGACAAAGGTATCCAATGTTTAAAAAAACAGCCAAACGGTGAAACAGGGACAGACCTCTAGCTACTTGCCCGGACTAAATGAATGTCCCCTCTGGGATGAATAAAGTCATTTTGATTTGATTGATATGCAGTGGGCTATTTGAATAAAGCTAAACGAAAATACAAAATCTTCTGAGAGGCTAGAAACCACTATTAAATAAAAACAATCAAAACTTTAGGATACATTTATGACCACTGTGTGAATATATTATTTCTTGAAAAATATCTCTCTTGTCTGAGGACAATGTGTGGGTGTGAAACAGAGGGCGATTGTCCTCTAAGACCACAGTTGTTGTCCACAGTGCTGCCAGACGCTCCAGAGGCCCATTCCTGTCATGCCATCTTCATTACGGGGATGTTGATGAACAATCCGACACTAACTGAGAGTGTCAACACGGCCACATGTCAGCTTAACCTTGTGGCTCTGCTGACCGTCCATTCCAGCACACCGAGCCCTCGTTAAAGCTCTGCTGCATACGGACGGGTGGTTCTCTGTGCATGCATTAAACATGTGATATTGTGCATCAAACGAGAAGGGAGGCGACAGGCAGGATGAAAGAGACACAAAGACAGAAAGAGACCAAGTACGTGTGTGTCCTCTGGCCTGCAGAGCTGCATGCCATGCAGGTCTTCAGGGTCCATCTGGATCCAATGCTCCACTCACATTGCTGGAACTAATCGTTGCTCTGAGATATGGGGCCACTGACTGCACGATTGATGTCTTGTTGTGCCGATCTGTGTGTGTGTTTCTGTCGCAACAGTATTTTGTCTTCAGCGAACATCTGTGCGTGTGTGTGTGCAGCCGCCTACTTGTGCCGGTCGCGGTGAGCGAAGGCTCTGGCCATGTTAGGGAGCTCGTCAAAGTGCTTCTTCCTGAGGAAGTCCTGGGCGACAGCCAGCATCAGGCCCACGTCCACCTCAGGCTGCTCGCGCTCAGACACACATCGGCTCAGCACCAGCACCTCGTGCTCCGACAGGCCGCAGTCCAGGCCGGTCAGCAGGCCCCTGCGGTGCACACAGACACACACATAAATAAAGAACACAAAAAGTCATATGACGTAAGTTCACCGCACCTCACAGTCGTAATTCTAATAAAAGGATGTTTCAAACTTTTTCTTTGCCTTCTTTTGTCACTTCCTCTTCTGATCTGGACAGGAATTGCCAGATTTTATTGTATCTCAGCAAATATATCATGACCTACGGTTCTTGACACTGAGTCGCACATTATACATAAACAACATCCAACTCTGATCTCCTACTTCAGTACATATTATTACAGGGATGCACTGGATGAGCTGGCTGTATTACTGTACCTGAATGACTCATAAGGGATGAAGCCGGTGTTGGTAGGGTCACTGAGGGTCAGAAACTTCCTGATCTCATTCTGTTTCTCTTCCGGAATAGATCGCAGTTTGCTGAGAATGATTCCCATATTGGCTCTGGGGAACTAAGACCAATTACACACAAACAGGCAATCTTTAATCACAAGTCCTCCAACCCACACGGCCACACAGATCGTTTATTCCGACCCTCTATTATGATTCATAGGAGCGTTTTCCTAAATTAGCATCCGGATCAACACGTCCTCATACCAAAATGTAGCCGTCACAGTTTTAAACATGTGGTTTACGTTGTGAAACGGTGACAGTTTGGTTACATTTAGTGATTTAATTAACATTTTTTAGGTCATAATTTGGGTTAAAATAAGTGTGTTTGTCATGTAACGTCACTTCTGTACATAATTACATATCATAGTTTTGTTAATGACATTGTACATAGTAGCTTTAATTCAAAATAGCTCTAAGTTGATAACGTGTTTTCACACGGGACACAAAAAGCAGTTTCCTGGGTCAAAGTCCTGTGTTTATTTGTCCAATCCCTCCAACCTGACCTCATCCTTCCACGGACGTTGTTGCTCTTTATTCTGTGTCACCTGGTTTGCATCTTTGCTCCCAACATAATAACTCGGGCCTCCGGAAGTCACTGGTCAACACATGTGAAGAGGGTTTATAATAAGCTAGTACAAACAACCTGCAGGAGCATTTTTGGGGGGAGGACAGTCTTAGTGTTAGATAAAACAACAGAACAAGCTCTAGAAACCTGCTCCAAAGCCCACTACTGCTTTCAATACTTTAACCTTCTGGACAAAACCTCACGTAAACCTTAAAAACACACACGATAAAGAAAATATTCCTCCTCCAGTTCCCTCCCTACCTCCTCAGCGTGTCGCTCCATGTAGTTGAAGGTGTATTCATCAGCATCCAGGACTTTGAAGTTCTTGCTGTTGAGGCAGAGAGTCGCTCCGACGTACAGATCCTGAGGTCTAAAGTACTCGGACCGCTCGCTCTTGAACAGCTCCTGACCCGGCTTCTTCACGGGGCGGCGCTCCAGAAACTTCTTACCGAGCACACCTGGTGCACGGTGTGTGTGTGAGAGAGGGAAGAATGATGTTGAAACTACTTTTTATTGATTTCACTTAAAATCCATTTGACATCCACAGTTTGAAAGCACTGGCATTTATTTTTACATCATGTTGGCAACAGGTTTCAACTATAAATTCAGATCTAATTTGAATTTAAATCACGACTCATACTGTTTTGCTTTGCACGATTCCAGTGGTTGGATATCTCATTTTGGAGCCATGCTGAACCGTCCTTTAACCCATGACATGCTATTCATCTTGTAAAAAACACTGTCAAATCCTGATTTACACTGATGGGAAAAAGTAGGTCTATGAACTGAACGTCATCTGTTTCATCTGTTTTCAAAAGACCCTGGAAATGGAAACTGAGTCTGACAATCTTAATGTTAACCAAGAGAGTCATAGATTTGGATCTTAAGCTCCCAACGTTTTTACCTGAGTTCTTCTGTGGATGTTCAAACACGCTGATGGAGTCGTCGCAGAGGTAGAAGGAGATGATGAACACCCTGTCTTTGTCGACTGGATCAGTTGTCACCATCTTGGCACAGAAATTCAGCACATTGCTGTCCAGGCCACATCTACGGGGACATTTACGCAGTAGAGTTAGGGGCTGCCACTGACACAACATTTCAGTGAGTAATTTGATTATGACTCTGACTCATCTGACCTGTCTTTCTCCATAAACTTGCGGAAATCTTTCTGTGGGGGCTTGGGCAGCAGGCCCTGGCAGGAGCTTAGCGAGTCCTCCTCTGAGCCAAAGCCGTTGTAGGGGGGCACAGCCCTCGGGGGCTTCGGGTCTGCGGGAGCTTTGTACTTCACTGGGGTGAAGTCCTCTGAGACGAAGACGGAGGAAAAAGAAAGACAAAACACTTAAAAGAAGAAAGAGACCCAGGAGGAGAGCTGAGTGATCAGAGGGCAGCAGGTAATCCATCCATACAGGAGCACAGGGTCTGACTGTAACCCCGAGCTGACCTCTGACTGCTCCGAGTCAGACAGGACCCTCCATCACTGTGGCCTGTCACTGGGGGCTCCGCCTGCTTTACTGCTGTGACTAATGCAGCGAGCCCCAGAACCTGCCCAGGGTGGCAGACACGTCCAGGACCAGCTTGGGTTTCTCCTGCTGGGGAGCGGTGTGCCTCTCATGGTCCCCGGTGCCTTTAACCGTGGAGGCATGGAGACATACCAGTGCTGCAGGGCCAGAGTATCTGATGTCAGGAGGACAGTGCCGCTCTGCTCTGTAATTGGTTCTTACATATATATATCCTTCAACCAGCAGTGGCCACCAGTAACAGAACATTATATGGGCTACAAAGTAAGCTCATTTAAAGAAAATATCCTCTGGACCACAGTCTGCCAACAGTTTCAGCCATCAGTACTGACAAAAGGTGATAGTCCTGCTGCTGCTGGCTCTTACTGCCCCTCAGTGGTCAGATCAGCGCATTGCAGGCGCGAGATATTGAATGAAAAGCAGGTATGTATGTATGTATTAATTCATTATTTGGTTACATTATATGAGGGTCTTTTTAGCACATAAAAAAACACTTTACTGTTTATAAATATATGCTCTTTCTTACTACAGACGATTTTATATACTAATGATTTTGTCTATAAAACATCAAAGATATGACATCTAAACTAAAGTTTAAGAAATTTTGCAATTTTGCAATAAAATATGACATAAGTTTGAATTGCGTACTTACATTAGCTCAAATATTTCAAGGAACGTTAAATGGAATTTTATTGAGGTCATCTGAAGAAACAGTTTGCATGTTTGAAGCAATACTGAAATAAAAACAATCACAAACACCACAGCACTGGTTACCTATGCCGTATTTGGAGCGGTAGTATTCTTTGGTGAAGTCGTCACAGTCGGCGATGATCACCCTCCTGCCCCACACATTCACCTCCCCACCTACAGCCAGGTCACAGTCCTTATAAAACTCCTCATGGACCGCTCCTGTCTGCAGGAGAGAGAGAGAATAAACAGGTAAGAATTATATTTGTAATGTTTAAACTGCATTAATGTGAACCTGGAGTCCAACTTGCCACTGCTGCCACTGCCATTATATGGTTGAAAGTATATGCACACCCAAGAGAGTGTATACAAACTAGGATTTAAAGGGTTAAAGTTAAAATTAATAAAGATTGTGGTGAACATCAGGATTGTTGGAAGTTATATCATTTTAATGCTGTTTTTTTGACGGATATTGATATTGATATTGTCTTCCTCTAAGGACATCAGAGCATCTTTTCAAAGTGAGGCACAAGGGTTAAGATTGACATTAACTTGGAACAACATTTAACCTAAATTGGACAAAGGTGTGTCCGTTCTTCTGGAAATATAGCACAGATAGTTTTCGGCCTGCTGTCAGTGCTGCAGCCTCTGAGGCAGTCTTCCTCACTACCAAATCAGTCTGTGAAGTGAACCCTCAGCATGGCTGTAGAGACGTACTTTGAGGCTGTCCAGTATGTAGCGTTTCCCCTGACGCTCTGAGGAAAACACATTGAGCACTGTGCGGTCTGTGGTCTGTCCAGGCTGCTTCATTTGGATGGAAGACTGAAAAAAGAACAAACAACAGACAGGAAAAGGCATACACTGTTACACAACACTAATTACACAACATCTTGACAGAATATAGCAAAATCCTGCATGGAAATATGGATGCCCACATCTGGAGAGAGAGATAGAGAGACAAAAAGATAGAGAGAGGCACACTAATAGAATAAAGAGACAGAGAAAAAGAGTAATCCGTCTTTAAGGATGTGGTGATTTCCTATTGGAGGGTGGATTCTGGTCAACCTTTAGGGCTGACATTTAATAAAAGGCATCCGAACAAACAAAATTACTGGACTGAAAGTGCGCACA
>CAFUXE010000505.1:241607-255423 GCA_903364295.1 Serranus cabrilla
ACACACACACACACACACACACACACACGATTGAGGCCTGGCTGTCTTTCAAGATGAATTAGGCTTCAGTCAGTAACTGGAGGAGAAGGCCAAACTGCTGGAGGGAGACTGGATGCTGCAGCAGTCCTGTCAGACTGAATGAGGTCTTGGTGAAGGAAGGGATGGTGGGAGAAAGATGTAAAGAAGCCACCCGAGCAGAGAGAGAGAGAGAGCCACTGCAGGCCTTTAGTTTTGGAATAATCATCTATATGCAACACATGCAAAAGAAATGGAGATTTTTAACAGACCAAAAGCATGAGACAGGCTGTGAAATGCATTCTGCTACATTCACATCCTCCTAAATTTCTCCCCTTGACGCACGATCATGTTGCCTCACCTTGGGTAGTTTGCTGCGACGCAGGAATTTGGACACAGTATCCCTCCCACAGTTTGGGGGGATGATCTCCAGGATCTCTATGGTGTCGTCAGCCAGGAAGTAGTGCAGCACGAGCTCCCGCAGGTCCTCCAACATGTGCTCCGTGTTGTCCCAGTAGCAGCTGAAGCGGAGCACTTTGCGGTCAAGATCCAGGAACTGCTTCAGCGTGTCGTGCCTCTCGTACGGCCGGAGCGGCTTCATACTCTTCTCAACCTGAACCAGGGACCACGTGAAACAAGAATAATCAGTGCATAATATTACACATGAATAAGAGAAGTTTTTGCTGGGGTATTGGGTATCAGCAACAAATATTGTATTAAATATTTCCAGATTCTGATTAAATATATCAAATATAATCAATAAACAATGTAAAGCATTATTATAAATGAAGAGAAGGAGGAAAATTCAAAAGCTAGACATAGTTTTTAAGTAGACTAATTTATAGTTAATAAGTTTGTGCTTGTATCCCTAATCTGGGAAAAAATACAAATAAATAAAACCCAAGTCATTCAACATTCAATCTGACTTAAGGGACTGAACCTTTTTCTTGTTTCTGGTGATATTTTCTTGATTTTAAATTATTTTATCTGAAATGCTTTGCTCTGTCAGTGTTATTTTTATGGGGGTAATAAAGGTCGGACCCTGTCGCCTACCTGTTCACGGAGGTTGCTGTAGGGGTCATCAGGTACAGTCGCGGGGTTATTCAGACGCACCCCGAGTCTAGTGAGAAAGTTCCTTGTGAAAGAGTCACAGTTGGTCACAGTGAATGTGCGTGAGTGCAGCACCATCTGTTGGTTGATGTTGAAATGGAAAATGCTGTAGAACTGGTCATCATCTGGAGGAGGCAGTGGGACACGCTGGCGACGAATAACTGTTCCTAAACATCGACAACAACGATGGTAAGGGACAGTTATTTATTTCCTCATCATATGTCAGTGAGTATATTGTCTTTGTGGAGAAAAAGTACATCAAAAATAAACATTTTCTTTGAGCTCTATTCACAAGACATTCCCTGTGATATGACACACACCTTGAGGGATGCCGCTGTTCTTGTACTCCGGCTCCACCACCTGTATGGTGTCGTCCTCCATGTAGAAGAAGATCTTACACTTCCTGATTCTGTACGTCTCATCTCGAGCCTCAGGCACAGCTTCCTGACAGTAGGCTTCAAAACACAGAGCCTGGAGGGGCGGGAGGGAATTTTGTTTAAAAGATTAATCAAAATGTAGCTTTAAGCTACATAAATTATCACTGAGTTTACAAGATTTCTCTAAAACAGAACTATGAAAATATAAATGCCAGAGCAGGTTTGGTGAAACTGCCTTACTATACTGATGTATAACATAATCCACTGGAGGTTCACTGCACTAAATGTTATAATAAACTATACAGAACATTAGCTGTGCTGTAGGCAACATATTACATTTTAGACCAGTACTCCATATAACTATTGGGACATAAACCTGATTAATTCACCTGTTTGTCAAAGGCCACCCATGATGGTAAATCAGTGCCCTGTCCTCTGGGGTAGACAGAAAACTTTGGTTTGATCTTCTGGCCAACTAACAGCTCTCCTCCGATGCCTGGCTTCTCAGATCCCATCAGCATAGGGACACCATTAGAATAGTCAAAATGTTGGGATTTGTGGAATTTCTCCTTTCCCAGCTGCAGTACAGAAAGTAGAAAATGTCTCTTGTCAGCAACAAACCTTCATGGAATTAACAATTTCTATGAAAAACATGCTGCAACAAAGGCTTACTCTGGTATATAAACATGTCAACGTATTGTTGAATGTGTATAAAGAAGAAGTAGTTGGCACAATTATAGCCTATATGAACATAGTAAACTTTTAATATTTACCCTTAATAATCCAAAAGAATAAACTGAAATTCTTGCTTACTAGTTGACCATAAATTAAAATATAGATCAGTGTAAGTAGCCTTAATTATGCTTTCCATTTTTTAAGACAACCAAATATGAATATCAGCCCAAAATAAATGGCCAATGGTTTCAGCCTCTGAGGAACAAAAGATTCACGGATTCACTTTAATATAAATGTTTTATTTTTTTAATTACTTACATATTGCTGATACTATTTTAATATGAGTTTCACTTTAGTAGCAATGACATAGTTGTAGGTTGTCAATTAACGCTATCTCGTTAAATAAACGTAAATATCGTTACACATAAAGCTAAATTTGGCTCAGGTGCTAACGTTAGCCTGCTAACAAACTCAACGTTAACAGTTACTGTTAGCCACGTTAGCTCGATCTAACGTTAGCTAAGTTTTTAGCAGTGCCCGAGATAAACTAAGCTGAAGTCAAAACATTTGTCTGAAAGAAATTAAATGTAATAATCTTACCCGTTTGTTGAGAGAATTCCCGGGTAAAAACGGTAACGCCATGGTTGTAATATTTAAAACAGGTTGATTATTTTCTTCATACAACTCAGCTGCTGCCAGGCTGCTGCTAACGTTGCTGTGGAGACGGTTTGTTTGGGCGTCTCATAGCAACAAGGACTGGTAAAATGTTAGCACGTAAATGTACAAAAAATGGTAAAATGTTAGCACGTAAATGCACAAAAATAACAATGACTCAAAAATACAGTTAATGAAGAAATAAAGGGCAGTAAAATCTAATACTAATCAAACGTTTTTAAAACTCCACCCACTAACCTTTACCTACTCATCCCCACCTCTCCTCATGCTACTTCAATATTCATATAAATATTGAACGTTTAAATCCACATTTGACTTTACTTATAAGTTACTTTGATTCACAAGAATACAAAATACAAACCAACAAATAAATTATGATAAATTATTACAGGTTAACAACCCAGGACTGAATGAAGTAGGCCATGTTAAAACTAGCCCCAATATTACCAACTGCAACATTAATAAACACATTAACACATCACTTATGATTCAATGATAAGACTCTGATATAGGCCATACCTTATTATAAGGCATGTTCGGTACTTGTTAAATTTTTTAGGCAAATACTTTTGTACTTTTATTCAAGATTTTGAGAGTAGGCCTTTTACTTAAAATGTATTGCTACTTTTACATATTTGTATTATCTTCCCACTGACCAACTTTGTTTCTTTCCGGGGTTAAATTGTCCTGGTTTTGTTTGATTGTTTATACACCATAAACTATAAATTATAACCCAGCAGAAAAACAGGTCAAATTTGACTCAAGGACAACAAGAAGGTTAAAAAAAAGAAAAGACTGGAATACCTCTTCCACCACTGCTGTAAAGCAGCACACAGACATGAAAATCTGTCTTAAGTGAAAGCAAAACCGGCTGAGATAATAAACACATGACACTAAAGACATTCAGGACTCAAGGTCAAGAGGGAAATGACTTGTAATACTTATAACAGTGTTGGCAAATTGTCATAAAATACATGAGAAACAATTCAACTGATTTTCTTATTTTTATTCATTCATCAAACTTACATTGTAGACAAACCACAGCCTTTGGTACCTGAACCCTCAATTTATTGCCACACAAAATACATTTAAAAAACACAAAAATGCAGGGGAGGCTGACAACCCAATAACAGGGCACCTCTCATAAATATAACAATCTTATATCCATCAGCACTTTAACCCTGGAGATGATTGATTAACTGTCTGGAATTGAAATGTATAACACTGGCACTGATGGGATCCTATGGGCACCACCTGCCATGAGATGGTGAATTGAATTCCACTTGCACTTAGCTGCATTGATTGTGGCATAATTGTGCGCAACAAGGCAGCTTTAACTATGCATAATCTTTCATTGTTGTACAATGACAGTTTGCTAAAAAAATAAAATAAATAAAAACATCCTAACGGCCTTTAAGCCTTTTTTTTTTTAAACAAAAAAATAATTTTGCATGATATGTATCATCATTTGGCCTGGAAAGTAGAGTTGTTTAAGAGGGTCTATCCAAGAAGTCCCACATTACATCGACATGATTGTCACATTGACAGTATTAAAGTAGATAAAGGATGTACAGCTCATGTAGGAACACACAGCTACAAGCTAATCGGAGATACGTCGCTTGCTGCCAAAACACTTAAAAACCTTCCAGCAATAATTTAGACTGTTTCCCTAAAGTTTTCCACAACATTAAAGAATTACAGACTGTTCTCACTGGGCAGACCCTAAGATGCCAGGCCAAGCAGGAATCCTCCAATGAAACCACTTGTGACCATAATGTTTTTCTTCACAAACACTGTGGACTGAAAAACACAGAAAATATGTTAAAGTACATAAAGTAAAGTTACAGACTGACATCCATGCACCACATTAAAATGCATTTTTTGAAACATAGGGATGGTCAGATTTACACAAAGAAAGCAGTGCAATATTATTTTAATATTTTTAACAAGATCCTATGGCTCAATCTGAATAGGAGGGATGAAAAACCAGCATGTTTTTAGCATCTTGTTGCAAAATAATTCTATAACTCATAATTTAAAGGCATGTACATACATTTCACAGTCTAATTAGCAGCACTGTAACTTTAAAGATCAGTTTTTATCCAAACTACAAAATGTATATATATAGATGAATGACAAAGTTCTAATTTCCCTTTGAGAGTCATCTAAAACAACACATAGGAATCTTACCTTCTCAACAAATGTGTTTAGCTCTGGAGCTGCTTGATTGGTGCCCTTCTTTAACTGC
Organism: Serranus cabrilla; assembly: GCA_903364295.1. Taxonomy (NCBI): domain Eukaryota; kingdom Metazoa; phylum Chordata; class Actinopteri; order Perciformes; family Serranidae; genus Serranus; species Serranus cabrilla. Next base: position 246,708 of record CAFUXE010000505.1, read on the forward strand.
TTCTTAGCTTTGTTGACATCCTTCTCTACTCTTTTCCAGTCCACTTGGATATAGCCACTATTGTTAGCTATCTGTAGAAAGAGTCAGGCAAATGAAACATAGATGAAAGGCACATTCACTGTAATGTTTTGTATTCTGTGGAAAGGCTTAGCCCATATGTGTTTATGTCTATTGGTGCAAGAATACCTGCAGCAGCAGAAGACCTCCCCCTACTGATGTTGCAGCAACTTTTCCAACCTTCTGGAAGAGATATCCTGCACACCTAAAAATAAATCAAGACAGAGCATGATGGCTAATCCAACAAAAATAATGACTTCAACAGCCTTTAAATGCCCATTAACATTCTGCATCAAAACTTGACTTTTCCACTACTTATTCCTGATACTGTACATGCATGTTAATGCAACCTCACACCAGCAAGGCAGCACAATGCATTTTCAATGAGCATATTTACCATCCACTCACTCCCCCTATGGCTAGCTGTGTGGCCACAGAGTATTTCTCTGCTAACGGGCCGGAGTTTTTCCCGAAAAGGCGGTTCCACCATCGCTGACGTTTGGCATATTCTGTCAGGTCCACGACCTTGTCGTAGATCTCCTCTTCCAGCTCTTTAAAGTACATTAAACAGCACAGATTAGTAACAAAGGGACGCCCTGCAGTACATACTGTACTGCCATATTAAGTTAATCAGTCTAACGGTACAATTATACAAACTTACAGTACGTTTACACTAACATAACTTCGTCACAAACTCTAGCAGTTTAAATATTTACGATATAAGAGGTTTAAAAACGGCAGTGGTAGCAAACGATAGCTCAATGTCTAGCTGTATCTGTAACTTGGTAAAGTTCTTGGGCCTGACAATAAGTTAGCATCACACAAGAAAAGCTAAACGACAGTTGAAAAGTTAGCTACAAAAGCTACGTTTGAAGCCCGATTAATCAGCGTGAGTACAACACAGAGCTTTAAACAAAGCCGAATGTCAGATTAAAGTTTAAAAATGAGCCTCGAGTGTTTTAAACGCTCAGAAAAAGCCGGTGTCCCGGTTCACAGAGATGTTTAATTAGTTTATAGGCCTGCTTACCCTTGTCGCGGTTCGCCATTTTGGAGTGCGCTGGGTCTGTCCTCAGATGCCTGCACGTCCGGCGTCATTTGCATAATTTTGACGGTTCAAGTAAAAGAAACAAGGCAAGAGACGTGGGCCATAATAATAATTATTTTAATAATGTCCATTTTTGTTTCAGTGCTATAAAGAAGTGAAACAATTACTATGTATTAAAAACAAAAAACAACAAGTAACACTATAGGTCGACATAGCCTACTACCAAACAAAAAACAAGCAATGTATCAGTAATTAGGTTAATAAGGATTTTTTAAATATCTAACAGTCCTGGTCGTGCTTTTTGATGATAATAATAACTATATTCATGAAATATACTGGTCATTTTGTTTGAGTGCAGAGTTAAGAAATAAAGTGTAAGAATAGTTATTACTATTTATCAAAGATAAAAAGAACAAGCAAAACTATAGGCCTACATAGCCTACTACAAACAAAAAAATATTAATATAAGTCATAGACTATAAGACTACTGCTACTACTATTCATAATGATAATAATAATACTGCTATTTTGTTAGATAGTAGATAGTAATAGTTATTACTGTTTATCTTAAAAAAGAAGCAAAACTGTAGGCAAAATATTAATTTATGAAAATACCAAGATATTTTTTAAGTCTAAAAATGACCAAACAGTCATTCAAACAGAATTCCTTTGAAATAGTTGCTATGCAGGTAGAAAAAGGTTAATCAAAGTTTTCTCTTTTCAGAACAAATACATTTTGCAGTCCATTTTACTTTTTTCCCCAACATACATTATGGTGAGGAAGGCCAATCTAACGGTGGATGTGTGTGTAAAATTGTAGTAATGTGGTGTATTTTTCTATGGTTGCTGATAACCTAAACAAAGAAATCATGGAACACAATGTTGACACAATTTTAGAGTAACTACTGTGGAGTTTACTGATTTTCTTCCATTACCCAAATAATTGAAAAAACTTCAGTTGTCACAATCATTTTACGCAAATGCCTTTTGTCAAAAACAACAACAAAACTGATTAGTGAGGAATATCATCAGAAAATTGATTATTGTCAGTTGAAATACCCTGCCTATCCTGAAATAGAGTATGTCAGTATGAATACTGTATGTTAAAAAATGATAATTGAAAGGTAAACTGTTAAAAGAAGCAGGTTTACTTACTTCACCTACTTACTTTATTGAACACAATGCCATTAAATTAAAGTGACACGATTATAATAAACTTATTGCAATGTCTAAGAGACAGTGTGCAGGAATTATTTGATGATATAATACTGCATTTTTGGGGGAAATAGGCTTACAGCGGGAAGGTTAGCTGAATATTCAATTACATTTCCCATAAGAACACAAAATACATTACTGAGCTTTTTTTTTTAAATTTATTTATGGCTGACATTGCACTTTATTTCTTATTTCTTGTAATTTTCTTTCCTTAACTCACNNNTTTTTTTTTTTAACCTACAAATAATATCAATCTATCTATGAAAAACTACTGTAATATGTGCAACGTTGCATCGAACATACTTGACAGCCGCCCCCCATAGACAAACATGACAGCTGTTTCGACCAATAGGCTGCTTTAAAATAGAGTTACGTAATCATAATATACCGTGATGAACCAATCACGGGGGCTTGAGGCGGGTCTTGGCAGCCTGTCTTTGATGTGTACGTGCGCGTGTACGTCCGCGTGTTCGCAACACATCAACTGGAGAGAGTCACGTGACCCAGCACGCCGGCCGCTGATTGGCCGGGGCGCGCAGAGGGCGTGCCGACGGTGGCGGCGTGCGTTTGCCTATGTGACACAATTACAACAACTTTGAGCCGATGGTTGGGGAAGTTTGCGATATTACCAAGTAACACTCACTCCTAAAACCCAACATTACATCAACTTCATGCATAAATTGGCGCTGGAGTACACGCTGTGTTTTGATGTACAATGAGGAGTGTGGAAGGTAACTTGAAGGGATCATTTCCTTGAGGATTTGGCAAGAATTACGCTACGCCCCGTTTTAGTCCTGGATAGCTGTGCAACACTTTCGTTGTTATTGCATTTCGCCGGAGTTACTCGGTTCCGTCGATCTTCACATTTCTTTCCCATGAAATCGTGCGGAGTGTCGCTCACCGCCGCTGCCTCTGCTGCTGCCCGGAGTCTCGGCGTTGCTGGTAATGACGAGGAGAAAATGGCGTCGGGAACAGCGACTGATATCGAAGAGGACTTTCCGAAGCTAACAGCGCAAGAAAAAGAGAGCTTGGTCGGAACTGACAGGTTAGCTGCGCTGTTGTCTCTAACAGTCTCACCCTGTTCTTTTCTAGCAATGTATTATTTTTCTTCACGCAGTTTGAAACAACAAATATGATCGCCCCCCCAAGTAATACGGAACCGCCTGTGTGTGTTGTCTGTCCTCTACTTGCAGTTCACTGTTTGGATTTCATAGGCTTCAAGAAGATGGCGCCAGAACGAAGGCCTTGCTGTTAAAGGTATGCCACAGAATAGGAACACAGTCGCCTCTCCTGGCTATCTCCTCTGATTAGAGCATATCCCACCTGAAATAAGTGGTACAGACCTCCCCAACGCCGCTCTTGCTATACAGCTAGCCTCGACATACACAAGCCTCTCAACCCCCCCATAACTTTGAAGCTGACTGTAAAAAGCAGCTTTCAATTGTAGACGTGATTATTGCACACACTATTTGCACTGCTGCTAAGCACACAATGAAACTGGCCTCTTGCACATGTCTGTAATGTTTATTAAAAATTAAACGATCCCAAAGCTGTAAAAAACTGCATATGAATCTCCACCCTGCCAAAAATCGGTGGTGTCATCGTTTGTATAGAGAGAGAAGGTGCCATGCTGCGTAATAGCATTGTATCGACTGTTGAAAACGTGTTTGTCTTAGCTTAAATAGTGCTATTAACACAATGGTCCATGAGGGGAAGCAGGCATGTGTGAAGGAAACACGTTGATGTTACAACTGCTGTTACATTTGCGGTACAGCCGAGCTAAAGGTACTTGTAAGGTGAGGTTAAGGTGGTACAACATAGCTGTTATATGTGACTGGCAAAAGCATAGCAATTGGACAAATAAGAAGGCGAATGCACACTTCATAATAAGAGGAAAGGCTTTAAGTTTGCAGAAATGTCGTTAAGTTATTCCACTAAACTGTCCCATCCTCTCTAACGGCTGCTGGAGTTTGGCTTGTGCGTCAGCTCACTCTGTTAGCATGTAGCGGCTAACTGCCCAGCGTTTTTCTCTCCCCCCTCCACCTCCACTCGCACATAAAGCTATTACGGCACCACTTAGCTGACATTATCGAGTTGAGAAACAATAGTGGTAGTTTTATGGTTGCAAAAATAATGGCTGCTTCACTTGGCCCCAAGATGGCGGGGGAAAATGGGAAGAAAATACTAGCTAGCTAAACGTTTGCTAGCTAGCTTAACTAGCAACGGTGGCTAGGCTAATCACCATTCGCAAAAACCCCATATCACGACGGAGGCGTTCAGGGTTTGGAACAAAGATGATTGATTATAAAGCGGAAGCAAGGGGGGCAGTCACTTTAACTAACTGTAACAGTGCTCGGTGCACATAGTAACCGTGTTCATACAGTCCCATGTTACACCGTTACGTCGCCTGTGCTGGATCTGTGTCTTCAACATGTGGCTCCTGGGTTTCTTGTTGAAGGACTGGCTGATTACATTGTTTAGTTAGGGTGTATTTTCAGATTAAGGCTCAGCCATGCACTCTGGTATTGCCATTTTTTGTTGCTGCCCTTCATACTCTGGTGGATACCTGACCAACACAGACAAGCCTATCTTTCCTCTTCATAACATTACACTTTAAATATCAGCTTGTGGGATCTTTCTTCAAGATTACCGCACATGCATGGCAGTGTCACATTAAATAGTTTCTATGGTGGAATAAATTCATATTCATACCAAGTTCCCCTTTAGTGCTCTCTCTGGACTCTACCATTTTAAAAGTTGGGGGAAGGGAGAGTATTAGTTCAGCATGAGGTACTGTTTAAACTAAGTCAACAGAGCTAAACATTAGGAAACATTAATTTACTTCAGTGCCATGCGTAAGTGTACTGCTGTGTTTGCTGATTCACAGTGTCTCTGCAGGGTGCTCTGCTGGGCCTTAGCTAACCTCTGTAGCACAAATTCTTAAGTAGAACAACTTGGCAGCATGCCAGCATTTTCATGTGTGTAATATTGCATGTTATTTTATTTTCTGTTTGACATAGAAGTGCGAGGAAATGGCACATTTATGAATGATCATAGATGCTTTTACTCACGAGAAGCTTGAGGTGGTGTTTAATCACAACATGATTTGATTTTAATTTGTGTCATAACACAGTGTACCTTCATATTGATTTGATTTGCAAACTCCCGAACAATATATAAGAGTGAAACCAACGCACTAGAGCAAAGACACTCAAATGCAATCATTTTATGCATTCATTTTTAGGTCCCACCATTTCTAATCAGTAGTTGGCTTTCCATGAATGAATGAGTGAATGATGCATGCATGTTTTGGCACAACTTCAACTGATCCACCTTGTCACGTGCAAATATAGAGTGGTGTCAAATTGTAGAATCCAAATATAAAGAGGACTCCTGAGCACGGTTTTAACCTGCAAGACATATTTATTGCTGATGAAGGCATCCGGTAATTCCTTAATTATGAATTGCAGCGCACCTGAATGGGAGCATCTGCCCTCATTACATTTCTCCACTCATTTATTTGATTTTTCACATAAATGTGTCACCCTTATGTATATTGTTAAATGGTATACATTCTATTTTGTTAAATATATGCATCTTAAAATGAGTAATGTGTAAATTATGGCATTTCATTCATTTAGAAAATGTTTTTAGTGGTGCACAAATAATGGTGGGATTTAGTCTTTCTGCTACCCCAGAATCTTACAGTTTGGTATCAGAATTGTCTCCTCAGAGTCAATTTCTAAAAGGTATGCTATGTCATAGTCACTGGGAAAACTGTGCCTTTGCTCTGTTGTGCACAGATATTGCCAGTTAAAGTGCACACTTTCAGACAGCCATAGAAATTATAATATAAAACGAGATTTGCTACTATACTTGCAAATATGTGCTGCAGATTAATGCCATGATGTCTAGGTTACATAGAATCAAATGCTACTTGCAAGTTCCTCAAAACAAGAAGTAAAAATAAAACTTCACATATTGCCTCCTCCTGCAAGCCAGATTTCCAATTCTTGCATGAAAGTTGCAGACTTATTTAACTAGTAAACTGAACATGGCTATGCTGTAGGGTCTATTTAAGATATATTGTGGAACCGGATGCCTGGGTACATGAATTTTTTATGTTACAAACATAAGGGTGCATACAGATGAAAGGTGTTGGCAACTTAAATAAGAACTATGCAAGAAGATAATGTAAGAACATGCAAAACTGTCCTAGACTAAGTTTCTCTGTACAAATATTTAATTCCTTCCAACCATTTGCTTATGACAAATACATGCAGAATCGTTTTGGAAAGTGGTAGTTAGTGTTTATTTTATTTTAAGTTTAGCATACGCTGAAGGTAATACTATGTTCACCACAAAATGACACTTTTTTAATTCATGTAAGCAGTGTTTCTATAATGACATATTGCAGCCAACATTTTTCTGTTGCTGACACAGTCACACATCGTAGCTCTTAAATGGCTGCATTATGGACAAGCAAGAGTAATTTGTTTGGCCGTTATTTAAACTGACTGACAAGGTCCATGTTTGGGCATTCAGTTGGGACTATGCAAAGCAGCCTGGGAAGCCTTGGAGACAAGCCCTTCTGTAGTATATCAGTCAGCTGGGTCTGATCATCACCTGAAACAGAGTTACTGGCCTTAGTATTAAGGTCAATATTTTCTTGCTATATCATTCATTTATTTCTGAAAATGTATAATATGCATTAGATCTTTGTGTATTCTTCGTTGCAGCGATGTAATACCTCTTTAACTCTGCACTGCTGTGTCATTTAGGCTGTTGGCTGCTATGATGCCCTCATCCTGAAAGCAGAAGGGAAAGTTGACCCTGACATTTTCTGTCAGCTGGGCCACTTCAACCTCCTGCTGGAGGACTATCCAAAAGGTGAGAGTCTCAATGTGTAAATCCTCCTGCTTGTTGCTATTTTCCTAGCTCTCAGTCTCGGCTTTACTGAATTAATTTCTGATATTTTTTATTATATAATGCATGACTTTGAATTGTTTGATTTTATGTTAACCCGAGAGAGTGTCGGGTCAAAACCTGCTGACAAAAGATAATAGTTGATAATAGTTAAATATCCTTAACATTGTCAGAAATGGTTCATTTTCTAATTATATGTCTCTTTCCTCTGTCTGTATCACATTCTTCTATTCATCTCATTATTTTCTCAGCATTATCTGCATACCAGAGGTACTTCAGTTTACAGTCGGATTACTGGAAGGTGAGTCTGCACAGCATTGCATGTTGGTTTAAAACACCCAAAAAAATAAACCTACTTTTGTTGCACCTTTTACAAGTACAATTTTGCCACAATTGATGTCAGCCTTCTACACTGTTTGTGTAGTCTGTTAAGACATCTGCACACCCCATTGACACTCTTATTAGGCCTATCTATATGAGGGAAATGTGCTTAGATTGATTGTCGTCAGGTGACTGAATTGGTCACTAAAGTGTACAACACTGTTCAGTAAAAGTTTGTGTTTTCATTTACATGCACCCCAAATTTTTCAGGTTAGGATTGGTCAAATTACTTGGGACAGGGGTGAATGGTGGCGGAGCCTTTCAGGACTGACGACAGATCTAACAGCACTGCAGTATTTTTCTCCCTAGTTGTCTCCATTTTGAATTACTGGTATGCTGTGAGGTTGTGAAGTCAGTTGATGAGGAGTTATTTTTTTCCCCGACCTGCATTCAGTGAAGTAGAATATCAGGCCAATCAGTGGTAAAGTAGCGGTGGTTTTTGGCTACCAAAGTAGTCACAGTCTGGAGCCATGATCCCTCTGAAAACTTTTTATTTCCGTGATATGACATGGCCTTGTTGCTGCCGCTGTGGTTGTGGCTGTGCTTTCGTTGTTGATATGTATGTTCTGGCTGAGCGTTGATTGAAAGTGCCATATTGGCAAACTCCTGTGGTCTCTCGGTGTTGCCTAATGATGCTTCCTTGACAGATGTTAATATGAGCAATAAAGATTATATTGTAGCCATATCAATAGCATCATAGATCAAACCACAACCACAGCTGTAGTCCGAGCAACAACCACATCCACAGCCAGGCACAGCAGCTGCATGTGAAGAGCTTCTGTTATGACTGAAGTGGACGAACGCTAACAAGTTTAGTTAACTGAAAATAGTTCAGAAAGACAAATGTGACCGTCAGCCTTCAAAGGCTCCATGAGTTTCTCCCACTACAAAGTTAAGTTATCCAAAACAGTGCAATTCTGTCATGGCATTTATATTGTGATATTGCATTTTCTGTTTTGTCATATCGTGCAAACTATCAGTTAATTGAGTCCGGCTTGGATCCTAAAATTGCCTTTGCTTAACAAAGCTAATAGAGTTGCATTTATCTTTTGACTTGGCTGCATAGGTGGGTTTAACAGTGTTTTAATGTTA